>OMLP01013665.1:11195-29279 GCA_900302685.1 Spondyliosoma cantharus
AACCCGTCGGTCCAAGTCCCGCTCTCCAACCCGCAAGAGGCGATCCCGTTCACCCAATGCCCGTGTGAGGAGGAGGTCCAAGTCCACAGACAGAAGCAAGCGATCCAAGAGCCGCTCCACAGGCCGGAGGAAAAGGTCCAGGTCAGGAGATAGAAGCAGGCGATCAAGGTCTCGTTCTTCTGATCGCAGGCGCAGGTCTAGATCAAGGGGTCGAGGAAGGCGGCCGGCATTTCGCAGCCGTTCATTTGATAGACGTGACAGGTGGAAAAGGGAACCTAGCCACTCTCCAGTTCTCATTCTACGCAAACAGCGCCGCTCAGGTTCCCGGACACGACGCAGCAACAGCAAGACTCCTCCGCGACTCACTGAACTGGGTAAAACATTTTGATCCTAACTACTGATAATCACACTTAAAGGGGTTCATTTCATTCGCATTTGTGATATTTTTCTCAATTTTATATTTTATATCCCCTCTCTTCTCCTTGATGATGCATTAACCCTCCCTCTGCCTCTGTCCTTTCTTTCCCCAGATAAGGACCAGTTACTGGAGATAGCCAAAGCTAATGCTGCTGCCATGTGTGCTAAGGCAGGGGTGCCCATTCCTGAGAGTCTTCGACCGAAAGCCATCCTCCAGCTCCCTCTACCCACTCCATCTCCTGCGCCCCTCTCCTTACCTCTACCGTTACCTCTCCCAATGGGTATGGGGATGCCCAACATGCCGAATATGCCCAACATGGGTCCAATGGGGTTACCCAATATTCCAGGAATGCCCAGCATGTCAAACATCACCATGAGTGCCGCTATGGCCAGTATGACAGCAGCTACTATGACAGCTGCTTTGACCAACATGGGTGCCCTGGCTGCCATGCCTCCCCTTGCCCCACTTCCTACCATCACTAACAAGCCTCCCCCGTGCCTCGCCCCTCCAACGCCAACCCTTAACCTGGACCACATCGAGGAAGCGAAGCGGAAGGTCACTCAGCAAGCAAACATTCACACCATCAAGGAGCTTACTGAGGTAAACTAGGGGGTTGGTGGACTGATAATACAATTAATGTACATGTTTGCATGATGAATGTTTCAGTGCGAGTACTGTAAACTCAAACTAACTGATTCTTTTTCTCTGTGTTTTTGTAGAAGTGTAAGATGATCGCAAATAGCAAGGAGGAGATGGCCATTGCTAAACCCCATGTCTCAGATGATGAAAGCTAAAACCACCAAGCTCTAATAGTAAGATTTTCTTATTTATGTGACATATCTGTCCCTCTTTTATACCCTTTGCCTTTGACATAGTATTTCCACTGTTGCCTCTTTTTTTTTCAGTCAGCCATTTCTCTTCCCTACATCGTACATTCATATTTAAAATTAATTAAGTAATTTATCTGTGACCCATTCAAATAAAATCATCCCATTCATTGTTTTCGAAGGGGTTTTCTTTAACCAGTTAAATTTTCACATTCATTTTCACCGTTCTAAAGACCCTCACCAATGCTTTGCCCAAGGGTCATTTAATCTAATACTTCAAATAAATATTTATAGGTTACGGTAGTCCTGTTACTGTAGAGTTCAGCATTACAATGGCTGCAAATTGTCATTGTTATTTTTATGATAGTTACATCCACTTTCTGAACTTAAAAGTTGTATAAAGCCTTTTGTGGTTCCAGAGGATGCTGCATACAATCTGATAAATGACAGTGTGTCTAAGTTTACTTGTGGGTAATGTTGGCGCTGGCTTTTGAGAAGGAGAAAGAATGCGTGGAATCATTCATCATCATCATTCATTCATTCATTCATCGTCTCATCATCTGTAGCCGCTTTATCCCTTTTTCAAGGGGTACTGGAGTCAATCCCAGCTGTTTCTGGGCGAAGGCAGGGTATTTAAATTATTATTATTATTATTATTATTTTAAAACCTAGTGCCTACATTACCCACAATGCAACATGTAGTCACTGAGCGATATTATTTTATCAGATTACATACAGCCTTCTCTGATCCAAGACCTGTAAACACCTCAATATGTGTAAAAATGTATACCCTTTAAGCATGCTAACCAGACAGACATCTCTACTGAAACAGATGACTTTTTTGCCAATTCTTTCACTGTTCAGACAATTTTTTGTCTCTAATTACTACAAACAAATTAGAAAAAATTGTCCAAACAAACTGACCTTTTCTCTTTCCGTGTCTGACCACAGCCACTCCCCTCATGGAAGAAAAAATTTAAAAAAAAAATTTAAAAAGAAGAAGAAAAAAGAAAAAAATGCTCTACAGGGAGACCTACCTTTCCCACAATTCCTCTTGGTACCCAGATGACCTGACTGAGCCTCTTAAACCACCAAGAAGACCACCTAAGTTGTCATAGCTACAACATAGGAGCGCCGGCACCTGCCACTGCCCCACTCAGCTCCCCTGTTAGTTTCTGTTTGTGTGAAAGATAGAGAGACTGGCAAACTGTCACCTGTGATACCACTGAGAAAACTGGACACGCTGACAAGTGTGCACAGTTGTATGACTGTATAGTGTGTGTGCGTCTGTGTGTGAATTGTGCGTGTGTGTCTGTATATAGTGACTCTCACCACCACCTCCTCAGTGTTGCTGCCAATTTAAGCAGCCACTGTTGTAAAGACTGAAGAGGAAACAAACCAAACTAACTAGTGGCGCAAGTGTTTTTGTAAAAGATTAGTTTCTCTAAATTTGTTTTACTTCTATGCTTTCTTAAAGGATTGTGTTAAGTGGAAACTTCTTCCTTGTTCTGCTGTATTTCCCTCGGTTATCTCCAGTCCCAGGTTTTATAAACTGATAACGCAGATGAAGTTTTGGTAGTAGTTTTCTCACATGTGATTTGTTTTCAGAGTGACCACATGTTGGAACAAGGTGGCAGGTTTAATTTTTTTGAAGGAAGGGAATAATTGAATATATGGCTGCAAAACGACGGTTTTGAGTTTTGACTGTGACACGGACACAACTAAATTCAGTTAGCACTGCCCTGGGTATGACTTTTCTTTCCATCTTTTTTAAATGGCACCAAGCTAATGTTTGACCTGGTCTTTCATTTGGGCTTTGTTGGGCTTTTTTTTCTCTTGACTTGGAAACATGTTTGCTGTAGATTTACTTGGATATTTCATGTGCCACAGTTTTAACAATCATATACATACATGCAGTGTTGTGTGTTTATATATGATAGAATTTAAGATGCACCCAAACCACGTACGTGCTGGTAATTTTGAATTGGGTTGATGGCTATCTTGGAGATCCCAGATCTTCGGACCTGGGAACAGAACAAATCATGATCCAATTTTTTGTATTCCTGAAATGAAACGAGGGATGAAAAATGCAATTTCTCTGAAACTTCACTGTAAACGGCAGTATTACTGTTGGTTTAGAAGAACATTTCTGTTTAACTGTGTGACTCAATACATGACAAACAATTGGCAATTCTTTTTAAAAAATTAGCTTTTGCCTTTCTGTTGCTGTTTACATTATTTAAACACAATTTATCTCACTGGCTTTTTTAGAGAACACATTACAAGTTGTTGTGCTGGGGGTGACAGATGACTTGTAGTGGTTTTAGAGTTGAATGAGACAAGTTTAGTAAGCCCCAAACTATGACATAGTTAAAGTTTTTGTGTATTAGACAATCAGGTTCTTTGTCTCAAGAAGGCTTTTTTGAAGAAAGTACTAAAGCCACCTTTAATTTACACTTCCTACAGCGTTCTATTCAGGTGGCAATTAGGAGAGATTTGTTATTGAAAGAATATGTAATAATTGTGAACATAAACAGCAGCCCAACAAGCCCTTTCATTTAATCCACTAATACATTTAGTACCTGCTTTACTTGTAAATGTTATTTTGTGAGCTGTGTCGGGGTAAACAAGATCAGTGATTCGCTAAATGCTTTCATCCCGTTGGATAACTGAAGAACAAAGACGAAAATGGTGCTTTTGGGAAAACTGGCAGGGATGAGGTTTTTAAGGACTCTTGCACTCATAGTTCGTTTATTTTCATTAGAGAGGGAAATAGTTCTGGATCCATCCCACTGTGTCAACCTCTCCATGCCCAGGGCTGTTTAACTGTAGAATATAATCTGTAATGGTTTTGTCTGACTGTAACTATACTGACTCAATACCAAAAGTGTTGAACTGTTCAATTGATTCCCTCAGATAACCTTTAGCTATTTTAATGACAGGAAAAAGAAGAAAATGCATTTTAGGATTCCTTTTTTTGTTTTTTTGGTCACTTGAGTATGACATCGCTTGCTTTGTACATAAATGTGTTGTTGATTATTAAAAACCTCAATGATCTGTATACTTGTGTCCTTCCGTGCTTTGTATTGCTACACATTTCTTACTTGAAAATGTACTAAATATCTGTTTGAAATGGGACAAGTATAGTTGAGCTAAGGTGGGACGCAGATTGTTTATTATGTAAAATTGTTTATTTTCCTTATATGCATATTATCTTGGATACAAACAAAAGTTCACACATTTTTACTTAAAGCACTTTGATCTGTAATACTCTTTTGATTAGCATGCAGTTGATCAAACTGATATACTGTCCATAAAGGTGCAATATGTAAGAATTTTGGTTAAAAAAAGACATGTTATTGCGTAGGAGATATCCATAGACGTTAGCATGCTAACCAGCTAGCCACATCTCGTCCTGTTCCAAAGCTCCTGTTCAGGCAGTGTATCACCAACACTCCAGTGCTCCAAGCTCATCACGCGGACTGCTAAATCACTGTTGAATGATCTACTCCTAATTGATAGTGGTTGTTTTAAAAAATGCCAGTGGAGACAAGTAAACTGTATCTTAAAACAGTCCGTTTCATCACAATGTTAGAATGTCAAATATATTTATTTACAAAGCCTAAAAACACAATCACATTACCTCAGTGGGCTTCACATTCTGTACAGTGAACGACACGTTCAAGTTGTGTTTAAAAACCATAATGTGTATAAAAAAAAAGACATGCCATCCCATATTTTGGGAGAAGATCTGACCAACCCAGGAAAGAACATCAATAGAATTTTAGTAAAAGGGCAGATTAAGATGGACCCAGTTACTGACTACCCACCCCCCTTTGATGCTTTCACATTTGCAGAATAGAATACGTCAGAATACTTATCTGAAACAGATTTTTTTCCTCCAAATTATAGTCGACATTAGTCGCACTAAGCTGACAAGACTCCAGTTTCCTGCTCCAAACTCTCACCATGAGTCACACCCCTTTTATAATCAAAGGGGAAATTACTTCAATTTGCAAGAAATCCACATGGAGTTGTGAAGGAGCTTTTGTACTGAGTGAGATAGTGCACGAGTTTCCTTTGTTTGAAATTAGACTGCAGTGCCTGATGTGAATGGGGTCAGAGAATAAATGCTAAGTGAAATGACACCGGCCCGGTTGTGCATCGCTCAGCAGTGAGCAACCAGCTTTCAGATCTATAATGAAAGCCTTCTGCCCCAACTGACTGTACAATTTATTGATCTGCAGGGCTGTGTGCTTGTGTGCGCGTAAGTTTGTCTGTTTGCCTGTGTGGAAGAAAGTTAAAGATGGATAAAGATAAATGAGTGTTTTTATACGAGTGTTGGAAGAGAAGTGGGCTGATGCTAAAATGTCATTTTCCTGGGACAATGGATAATTAGAATGTCCTTTCAGAAAATGTTTTAGGCTAGAAGACACTTGTAGTTATGAAACCTTCCTACAAGTGGTGCACTTTCCCTGTGTTTCCAGCGTGCTTTTATTGTGGAGATCAGACACTTAAATCAAGCAATTTCGGACTCGCTATCAACAAATAGGGCCTTAAAACACTGTAATGTACAGATCCAACAGACTGTCAAGGAAAAGTGGTAGAGAGAGTAAAGTGTAGACTTTGACACATTAAGCAAATTATTTTCAGTTAACAAGTTTTCTGATTTCCTCAGATGTCAAGCGAAGACGAGTGACCCGGGGCAGTCTTCATGAAGAAAGCTTAGAAGGCTTTAATCTGTGGATTTACTCACTGAATTGGATAAAAAGGTTAAAAACTCCACAGTGAGTCTCCACTTTAAAATACAAATCACCGTGGCGTACACTCAGATGAAAAATACAATCATTACCATAGTCATGGATTAAAGGCTTTGGACTGAACAGTGCAATGGATCCAATTCCCCGTTCAAATGAAATAAACACTTTAAGAGGAGGAAAAAATGCCGTAGTCCTTCTTGGTGTCTTAAAAAGTTGTCATGAGCAAAGTGACTCTTTCATTTCTTGTCTTTTTTTAGTGTTGATTGAGAAACGTAAAACAATTTTGCTGTATGCCGATTTAGTCCCTGTCACAGAATTTCAGCTTTTTTATATTTTAGATGTTATATTCTATTTGGATTGAAGACGAGCAGTGAATTCAAATCCGGCCGTGCAACATATCTCTTCTTGCTCAGTATCATGTAAGATTAATGTTTGCTTTCATGCATGATTTGTGTCCATAGTAATAGTAAAAATGAAATGTTGTAGTAGTAGTTTTATGCAGTTTGTAAAAAAATAGGGACTGTACAAAACGTGCTGAGATGGGGAGGAATGATGCCTTCCACAGCATCTATATTTTTATTGGAGCGTTGCTGTAAAAATACCCATTCTAATACCCCTACATACATCTCTCCCTCCCTACTGGTAAGGATACATTCACTTTTGAACAAAGGGCCACTGAAGAAGGATTCTCCAGCACAAAACAATGTATAGACTCATACAAAAGTACTCCCTTTCAATCATCATTTATGACCCACAAGAAGAATGTTAGGGTCTCTGTCTGTCTCTGCAGAGACCCTGCCCTTTGCCTGTATTATCTTATTTTCTTAGTATTTTGGTGAGTTCGAGAAGTGGTGTCTAGCCCCCAGCCAAAAGCAGTAAGAGGTTGGGACTATTTGAAAATATAGCAACCAGGTTACTTTGCTGTCTCCGTCTCTCACCTCTGCTCTCACTGTGTCATAAAGAGCTACTGTGTGTCTGTTTGACTGAGGGCAGGGTGAGCTACACACACACACACACACACACGCACACAGGCTGAGCAGAGAAGCAAACGGAGAGCGGGATAAAGTTTTTTTATTTTTTTTATTTTATATACTATTTTAATCCCAAATTGGGAAATTCTTTTTTCCACTCACATTACACACAGGTGCACACACACACACACACATGCAGTGTAGAGGAGATGAGCGAAAGGGCTGCCACACATGCCACCGCGCCCAACGAGCAGTGTTAGGGGTCGGTGCCTTGCTCAAGGGCACCTCGGCAATGCCCAGGATGTGAACCTGCATATTCTCCAACTGCCAGTCTACACCATTATTATTTTTTTTTGGTCCGACTGGGACTTGAACCGGCGACCTTCGTGTGTACTTCGGCTGCATTCACCAAAATCAACACAAATTGTGCGCAGATGGGCGTGTTTATTTGTGCATTAGAACATTACCACTGCCCTCCTCGTTTCAGTTACTCTTCAGCTTGCTTGTCCATTGCTGCTTTCCCTTTCTCTTTGTCCCACCCATTGAGCTGGGGAGGAGGGGCCAATTTGAATGGTATGTACACCTAGAGCAAACAAAAGAAATCCTCCTAATTATGCCTTTTGAGGCGCCAAATGAGTGAGCTGTGAACAGGCTGCTCATTGTGATCTGCAAAATAAAACCTGTTAGCCTGCATGACGCCAAAGAGCACCTTTATGAGCCGCAGTGCATACAAAACATCTTATCTTATGCAACTATTTGTTTTTTTTCATACAAGGGCTGAAATAAAACATATATTCGGAATAAGGAAAAGTCTAAACAACCTCCTCTACCCTTTGAAGACTGCCCTCCCTTCAGCATAAAAGAACATGTTTAGAGTCTCTAAAGACAAACACAACAGCAACAATCAGAAATGCAGAGCCAGAATTTTGACTCTGCTCTGAATTTCCAATATTGCCTTCTTGTTGAATATGTGTGGGTCAGGGTTAGTTGTCTCTAAAACCCTGCTGATATACTCTGGACCAAATATACTGATTTGATTTGTGGACCGCAATGACATTAATCAGTAATTACAGTTACAGGCCTTCCTGCCAGTGTCCGCATGTGCGCTTGTTTACGCGCAGCAGTCACGTTTGCATGTACTCGTATGTGGGTTGCATACCGAGCAGCTAGTGAGTCATTGGATTTTGCAGATCAATGGCCGTCGGTCAATGGATGGCTGAATGCTTTGCAACGACCACCCAATCCGAGCACTCTACCCACTCTGTCAGGCAGCCAGGAAAGGAGGTCACGTACACAAATTTCCTCTCCTCTCACTCTCGCTCTGAATTCTCACAACACACTTTGCTCTCACAACTTTGCTTCACTCTCCACTCATACACACAAGCACAGGCACACACTCAGGCACACACTGGATAAGCCGATGAATTCAGCTCGTGGTGGTGGAGTTCTGGATCAGAGTGGAACTTGTTTCACTTCAGTGTGAGACAGACTAACGAAGACAACAGAGACGGCGAAGAGAAAAGGAGAAAAGAGGATTTGAGGGAAATGAGAGGCTCGACGAGATAAAAGCTGACGAGAGTGAAGACAAAAGAGAGGGAGAGCCGAGAACAAAAGAGAAAATAAGACGCCTAATTTTACTGAGGAGGATTTGGAGCACTGCCTGCAGAGCCAAGTGAGCTGTGTCTGTAACAGTGAGGGTCCATGTACTGGTCAGAGGAGTACAATAAAGGTTGTGACTTTGACTGTACTTGTCGGTTCATTGTACTGTCAAAACTGTGTGTGTGTGCCCTTTTGAGTTCAAATGTGTGTCAACGTCCTTGACGAGACAGAATCCAAAAGAGAAACCAAAACTGTATGAAAGCAGGAGAGTCTGCTGCAACAATATGGGAACATGCTTCTACAGACACACATGTTGCATCCACGTATGAATATTTCATGAGGGCACTGAGAAGGAACAACTATAGAGGTTCATTTATGGATGACTGAAGTTAACCCATTTAAAATATTAACACTATCTGGAAACAAAAAAAAGAAGCATTTCTCTCAAAATCTTCTTTTCATTTGCCCTTGCAGATTGAAAATTCAAATATGTATAAGTTTGCACATTTGCTAAAAATAACAAAATGTTTGGAAGAAATTCTTGAGAGACATCTCCCAGATGTATGCTCAGGTGCTTTACAGTTGCATTAGCAAGGCATACAACATCTGAAAACTTCCCAATTTAAATGGGATTGTGTTATTGCACACCTATGTCTGGACTGGATTAACTGCACATTTCCAAATAACTGCCTATCAGTCAATCTGTTTGTATTCATGGATAGACTTGTGTCGTTTAGAACAGATGTACCAACAAAAGGTGAGGGGACAACACAGGCTTAAATAAAAACTAAACTAGGGGATGAGGTGCAGGTGGAGATACACTGGGAACAGGTTAGTGCTCAAGAGGCTGATGTGAGACAGGTGTGGAAGGGAAAAATCAGACTGGGGAGGAGCACAGCAACACAGGAAGGAAACAGAACACTGGGAACACAGGAGAGAAACAGAACACTGGGAACACACGAGGGAAACAGAACACTGGGAACACATGTGAGCTGGAAGTAGAAAGTGACAACAAGGGACAAGAGGCTATAACTACAAAATAAAACAGGAAATAACTAACCAATAACCAAAACCATAACACTTACCTACTGAAAATACTCCATTTGGTTTAGGTAATTGGTAGTCCCCAGGCAGGTGAGTGAAGGAGGAGAACTTGTCCTTAATGATGACTTTTCTTTTACATTGATATCAACATAGAACAGTCAGGGATGCAGAAAAGAGTTTGAAGCAGCCAAGCTCTGTGTGACATCATTAATATGCCTACTCACTCGCTGGGAATTCTCCAGACAATGACCTGCCCTAATCACACATGGGCTAAAGTGGACATTACACAGACTTTATGTTAGGGAGCTGGCAAGATAAAGTTATTTTAATGGCCGTGTCAACTGATGGATATTTCCATTCACAGACTAGAGAAAGTGATAGGGCATAGTGTCAAGAGGGCAGGTGGATTGTGTGGGTGGCAGGTAACCTGGGTTTAGTATCTGATTGGGAGGGAGGGGTTAATGTAGGGAAATGAGGATTGTATGTCACCTACACAGCAGTTAACAAGGTCGCCCGCTGGCAAGGCAGACATCTTGCAGATGACAAAATAGTCAAGTATCAAGGCATCAGGCTGCCCTGCTGTGTAGAAGGGAATGTATTCCCTTTAAATGTCCTTGAAGCCTGAACAAAATCTTTTCTTGTGTGTATCTAATTTAATCTCTAAACTACAAACAGACTATTTGAAATGTGGCTTTGAGTCATCTCAGCTGGATGTGGGTCATCGAACTCCGTCCACCAGGGCGGAGGAGATGCTGGCCACTGTCGCACATTTGACCTATGAAGTCAGCCCCGGAGACAGATGCCTCCTGACTGTAGCACGTGCCGGTGTGAATGATGAGAACATCGAGGTAGTACAGTGCAGGTTGTGTGTGTGCGTGTGTGTGTTTGTGTTTGTGTGTGTGCACGTGCCACAGCCGCAGGAATGTGTATGTTAGTTCCAGTCCATTGCTCAAGATTGAGAGCAGAGGTAGTATGTGCATGTGTGTGTGTTGTTTGTGACAGGATTTGAGGGAGAACCCACGATGACGTCCACAAAGATCAAGGTAGATCAAGGTTAATACGTGTGTGTATGTGTGTGTGTGTGTGTGTATGTTTGTGTGTGTGCATGTCTGGTAGCTGCAGGGGACGAAAGTTCCCCTTGTGTCTAAACTGATTAACGTAGCATGTGTTCAAACATCAAAGGTGAGACTCAGTGTTGAAGCCTCAGCTGCAACACGTATTTGACTGATGGTGGGCAGCATAATGTTGTTTTCTTCATTTTCTAAACTCTGTTATAATCTGAATTGATTAAATTACAATTTATTTGACAAATAAGTGCATTAAACCAGTCCAGATGTCAGTTAAACCATCGTCTTATAGCAGCCGACAAACACTGCTCAGACAGTAAGGTGTGTGTGTGTGTGTGTGTGTGTGCGTGTGTGTGTCATGTATGGCAGGTTTCAGCCCAGTGCTCACACCTTAGCCCCTAACCTGACTGTTCAGATGGGTGTATTATAGAGTCATGGATGTTCCAGTTCATCGGCCATGTTAGGGCTTGCGGTGAGAATATCGAGAGCGTGTCGCAGTCACAAAACGATGTAAGGTCAAGACACGACGAGGTGGAGCGGCTGTGCTGCTCAGCGTGTGCGCTTGTCGCTTGTGCAAGATTTAGTTCATAGGTCACGCTGACTTATACGACAAAAGCATCAAGGTAGAGTGGTGCTGGCGTCTGTGCGCTTCAGGAGGAACAACCTGCACAGCAGCGACTACACAAAACATACGAGCAGCTGTCGTTTCATTTCAGTGCTTTGACAGTAACCTCTGTGTATTCCCTTCAGTCTCTATTTAGATTGATAAAATACTCACAGGAGCCAATAACATGCCTGTTATGAAGGACTCTATTAATTAATTTGTTGGATATTTAGGTATATGACACACTGGGACAAAAAATATCATCCTACCCACCTGCAACAGACTAATCAAATATTGAAATCTGCAACTGGCTGATCAAATATTCATATTGGCCAAAGGGCTGTAAAGTACTCACGTCGGTTAGTTGAGTGGTCTCCCTGGTACTACTGAGAGATCACAGGTTCTATTCCTGGATAGACTAGAGTGATCTTTAATTATAAACGCAATCCTCTTGGCTGACTTGTTCATTAGTGACCCCTCACAGTGACAGTAAAATGTAACATTGATTGTATTGTTTTTGTCTTGTCATTTCATCAAAAGATCCATTTATAAGCTCTCAGTTGGACTAAAAATCGAATGATCGTCACTGTACTGATAGCCTTCATTGGCTCAATTGTCTTTAAAATGGCTTTAATGATATTGTGGTACTTGACAGGAAACATGGGACGAGGGAGAGTTAAGGGTTATTTCTTTGTACCTTGGCTTTATTAAGGATTATACATCGGGGAGAAATAAGACAGATGAGAAAGACAGAGGGGGTGAGGCGACTAAGGTAATGAGCCCGACCCGAACCCACCTAATGAATCCATCGTCACTGCTTCACATGCTGACTATATGATTGGAACTTTTATTTGAGCTACAGATTTTATAAAGTGTATCAGCTTATTCCACAGCTGCCTACGCTGGGAGCATCAGTTTATGCCTGCCAAATGTTGCTAATGCAATTTTTTTTTTTTAGGTTTTATTATAAACCTTTGCTTATGCTACTGTTGTAGAACTAAAGACTGGTCTAGGTCTTGAGACTGGTCCCATTGATCACATTTTTACTTAATGATGGTGTATAGGGGAAGACAACACATACAATTCCCCCTCGCAATGCCTTTTGATTATTTTATCAAGGATTTCTCATGAAACACAAAAATTAATCGTCATTTGTTTTCTGTCAGTGTTTTCAAGTCAGTCACTTTCGGAAATTTGTGATTCTAGTCTCATTTAGCATCAGAAAAAGTACTATTCAATAGATTTTCACGTATTACTTATTAACTTGACTTAAAATTAAGTCATTATCTGCTTACCACCATGGTGATGGTAAGTCGGGTGAAATTTAGTTGGTCGATGGATTAGAAATGTAATTAGTGAACCAAACATTTCTGGAGTTTCACAGCAAAACAGTGCTCCAGCGTTCTCTTAAACAACTGAAGTACATGGGGAACAAAACAACTGAAACAACAGAAAATGTCTCCATTCAGCTCACCTGGTCTATTCTAAGTCTACAGAAGCCCTGAGATAAAAAAAATGATTGGACGTTATTTAAAGTGCTTGAGCTTGTGCATCCACTGCAGATGGGTCGCTGGCTAACACTTTTAGCTTAGCATCTTCTCAAATCAATTTGGGATCTCAAGCTGTGTCAGTCCGTGTTGTCGTTTTATTTTTTCAAATCCTTAGATTTTCCCATTTGCATGAAAGTGAGTAGATAATGACTAAATTTACATTTTTGGGTGAACATTCCCTTTAAGTTTCAGTGTTTGGGCACCACTGTCTCTTTCTATTCTATCTCATCTCCTACCGTCCTGCCTGGTCCTATCCCCTCTTAACCCACCCAACCAAATCCAATCCCATCCTGTCCTAGTCCATCATAACATCATCTATCCTAACTCAGCATGTCTTATTCATTCCACCTATTTAAATGGGAATTGGATGACTCTTGGGAGTGCTCTATGTAGTTAAGAAAAGTCGCAACTTAATCTTTTATGGATATATGCAAGAGGCGACCATAGCGGTCTTGGATGTCATGTTTGTTGCAGGCTGTCTCAAAGGTTTTTGGGATACAACCCTGACTGCACACATTTTATTCCTCTAAAGTATCTTCCACAAATTCACTTGGCAGCAAAGGTGCTGAAATGTTTTCTAAGAGTAGCTAAGACAACAATTGTCTCTCCACGATCCCAGTGTTTTCTCTCAACCGGCTGCACTTTGCACATTTTATTCATGCAAGGTGTTAAACGCTGACTCACTTTCAGCAACAGCAACAAACATTTTCACTCTGCTGGCGTCGCAAGGCTTTTATCTTTGACTGTACTTGTACACATTCTCATACATGACAGCTCTTTTAAAGTTGACTCGCTGTACCCTGATGTAACAAGACAGCCAAGAAATCCATGTGTTTTGCCCACTGCTGTATGCATTAATTATGGCCTCCATGCAAAATAGATTAGATCTGCAACTTCATTGAGGGGCTGAGGCAGTTGTGGAGTTCATGGCTCACATAACTTGCTACTCCAGTCCACCTTTTATGAACTTGAGAAATAGAAATCCGGCAATCTGTGACATTATGCCCCTCATTTTAGTTGCTTTGGTAGGTGGATATTACATCTCTTATCAGAAGGTGCTGAGACACTGGAATGTCAATTAATATGAAACAAATGAGGCGGAATATGCAGCTTTAGTCATTTTTGCTCTTAGAGAATGCATTGTGCGTATCTTTTAAAATACATGCTGTATTGACTATCAAGTAGCAAGAAAAAAAACAGGATATGAGACGTGCGTTATTGTTTGTTCACACAGAACAGCTACTATGTCTATTTTCACACCCCTTAAATCCTTTTTCAGCCCTTTTTCTAACAACATTGTTTCTGTATTCCGGAGAGGGCAGACAGGCTGACGTGTCATTGTTTTGATTATTCTTCTATTTTACTGCAGGACATGTTTGACTTTGACAGTACAAGAGACTGTCTGTTAGCTTGTCTCCTGTTGTTACTCGCTTTTGAATGCTTGTCGTACGACAACACTGACCCGTATTTGTTTTCCTAGATGCAAGCTCACAGCGAGTCTTATCTCCTTTACGGTTGTTTGTCAGAAAGGATGCATTAGTATGCATCATGAATGAAGTATAGAGAGGAAACACAGGTTTGAACTGTAACAAGATTTGACGGATTTGAAGCTGTCACTCTCGCTGGGGGCAAACTTGGACTGGGGACACAGAATTATCACTATGTCTCATTGCTGCTGGAAATTCATGGGGAGTCTGTTCATATTTTATCATATCCATGTATTATACAGTGGAATGGACCAAAGTCTCCTCTGTAGCCAAAGTCTGTCCAAAGTCTGCCTCAGTGAGAATTGGGTGGCATGTATAAATATATGTGTCAGGGACTAAATTTTAGTCAGTGGGTGGTTTTCACGAGCAAGGATACTTAGTCGCAGGCATTTAATTTGAGAGCTCTTATCTGTATCTGTGGAACGAGGGCTTTGCTTTAGAGCCTGTTATCGACCTTCTTCGGCCCTGAAGTGTTCTGCTTATTAGCTGACTGACAAACAATCTATGGCAAATGGAGGCATCAGTGTGGTGCAGCACATACAATGCCAACAGAACCTCTTTGCTATTTTTTTTTAATTTATCCATCATATCCTCATCTTTCTTTCATAATGAGCTCAATTCCACGATGCATACATGCATGCTCCTTATTGGCATGAATGTGGATGGCACTCTGCCACCAAATTAATGGATTTTCATATGAAAAACAGATAAATAATCACAAGAAGAGAAATATTTTGAGTCTCTCTCTTTCTTCATGTTCTGACCCTGACTATGTTCCACTTTGTGGGTTGCTTAGCTACCACAAGCATGTGACATGTCAGTTGCGTATTTTAGGCTTTTTGTCATTCAATCTTGCACTGATGGTGAATGGACTTGCAGTTATGTAGTGGCTTTCTGGTTGACGGACCACTCAAAATGCTCTACAATACTCACCACATTCACCCATTCACACACACATTCAGCACTGATGATGGCTACACTATGAGGTGCTGACCTCCTCATCAGGAGCGATACAGCGCTACAACCAAAGCGCTCCATGATATTTCTATGCCCAGCCGTTTACTCTTCCGCTCACACACTGATTAAACAGCCACTGGGAGTAATTTGAGGGTCAGTATCTGTCCAAGGACACGGTGCCTGGACTGATGTGTTGCATCAGTCGGTTGGTGATAAGTGTTTCTGAATTTTATGACCTGTTTTGTGTACTCTTTGTCCTGTTTGTGATTTTCTGCATTCAGTGTGGCATTTTACAGTTTAACTGGACTTACTCCATTGTACTTTTGTTGTGTACTTTTTTGTTGCCTTTTTTGCTTTTATTCAGTAGATCTGTGCTCAATGTCATTATTGAACTGCCTTTAACTGTTAAATCAGCTGTGTAGTTGCTTGTGAAGTTCACAGATTTGCCATTCAAACACCCTTTTGCAGCGAACATCCTCGTTTTTCTGACCAAATGCACTGGAGCACTTTTAGATTGGAAGTCAGAAATGCCAACTCCGAAATTTCGATTCCTTTGTCCAAGATCCAAGCAAAGAGTAATTCAAGACCAAAAACTTGACTGCAAACCAAAAACAAAACTCAGGACAAACCAGTATAACATAAGAAAACAGTCAGCAAACGTAGACTGAGACAGGACCAGGGAACAGACAAGAAACAGAGACGAACAAACGAAGAGTCAGGCGAAATACACAGGAAAGATTAACAAATGGAACACCGGTGTACACAATAAAAAGGGCAGGAAAAGACAAAGACAGGAAGTGGAAAGTACAACATGACACACAAGGACATAGTATACAAAATAAAACAGCCAACAACTAACCCAAAACCCAAATCATGGCAAAGGTCTGGATAATAGTTACAGGCAAACAAAACGATGAGAGAAAGGATACTAAAAATGGGTTAATCGGGCCATTATTTGTATGATCGGTACTGCAGTTTTTCTGGTGAAGACAATCTTTCGAGACAGCAAACAGCCACATTCACCCCAAAATGTTCAAAAATCCCAAATAATTATGTGACCCAGTACAGTTGTAATCATCTTCTATAGGCCTATATCAATTTGGTCTTATTTGGGCTTGATATTACTTTTGTTTTGTTATTGCCATAGTTACCACTTTATCTGTTTTACCCATATGTATGTGAATTCAGGGCATTGCTGTTAAAGAGAATAATGCCCTGTCAATTTCCCTGAATAAACAATGGTTGATGATAAAAACTATTTTTTCTTCTAGCGTCTTTGTTTGACATTTTCAGTCGACACATTCGCACATGTTCACCGCTGTTTCTGACCAAAAAGATCTCCACCAATAGCTTGAGACTTCCAGCAGCCCCTCCTCAGTTTGGCAGAATGTGTAATAAAACCCGCTGTTAACAGTTTATTCATCTTTAAATTACATTTCATCTGCTGCTCACTGTTCTTTTTCTAAGAATCCAATTTCCATTATAATAATCCATGTGTGGAAGGAGGACGTCATCTTTCCAGTTAGGCTTATCAGCCTGTTAGGGGAATGTATCTGGAAAATTGCCATCAAGCGCTGCTGCCTCACAGGTCATAGTTCACTCGGGTCTGTGGCTTAATTTATGAGCGAAATAAGCGAATGACCGGAGTAGCAGCTCAATTAAACAACCATATTGGTGGAAATCCATTTTGCTCTACTTGATGAATTTGATGGAGAGCTTGCAGAAAATTTTAAAATTGCATTTTGCAGTAAATTGCAGCGAACATTTCACACTCCACGTAAAACTCATGTGTGCAGTGTTTTGCCTTCGTGTTTCATTATTTTTTTTGGTGGCTGCATGTGGTGATTAATGTATCTGCCAACTAAAACCTTTCTTTCTCTCTGGGCACAGGGTGAAATGATGAAGTAAATGATATAACAAGTGGTGGAATAGTTCTAACATGTTGATATTTTCAAGCAAATATAGTCTCTACATGTTAAGACTGTCTCTGTTTTTCCAGGCATGAGATATTTTTCCTCTGCATGTCTGCAGAAGAACAGAGCATGCAACATGCAAAAGGCCTTTCAGTACATTGCATTCACATACATATTGCATATTTTAAATCAGGGTTCTCCGTAATCATGTGTTCACTCGTGTCTGTGTGTGTGCTTGTGTGTTTGTGTTCTTTGTGTTTGTGTACTACTACATGGGGACCAAAAGACTGGACCACCTAACATACATTTTCATATTTTTAGGATGTTAAGGGGTTTTGAGATTAGGAAAGTCATGGTTAGGCTTAGGGTAAAGGGTTGTCCACACCCATAACAATCGCTAAAAATTGGGTTAAGTTACATTAGGGTAGGTTACTTTAATATCCTCATGGGAAAACTCTATCTTGGTGAAATTCATATATTTTTGGCAATACAAAACAGGTTAAAAAAGATATGACAAAATCACAAAATCATGAATTAACAGCATCAGCATTACACAGATCCCTAAAACAATAGGATGAAAAACAAGAAACTTCAACAGTCACAACTACCATGAGTTATATCACAGTACCACAATATTGCAAGAAAAGTTACAGGCTAAATCCAACCTCGTAATGAAGCTAAAATTAAATGATAATGTCTCACGGACCCAATCCACAACTATTTAAGGATTTAATCAAGAATTTAATCACTTTTTGAAAAAGGCTGGATACTGAAAACTATGGCCAGAAGGGGACAGCTAAAAAGTAGATGCCTGCGATCTGATAGAATTTTATCTGATTTATTTAAAGATCTAGATGTGTAAATGTCTTCTAGGCTGTAGGCAGTAG
>OMLP01013668.1:8916-22095 GCA_900302685.1 Spondyliosoma cantharus
GCAGCATCACATTTCAGGTCCACAGATGTTCCAAGTTGTGTTCTATCGTATGGGAGTCAGGCAAACCAACTGTCATCATTGTTGTTTTTTAACTACCAATAGAAAC
Source organism: Spondyliosoma cantharus (assembly GCA_900302685.1). Taxonomy (NCBI): domain Eukaryota; kingdom Metazoa; phylum Chordata; class Actinopteri; order Spariformes; family Sparidae; genus Spondyliosoma; species Spondyliosoma cantharus. The sequence goes on from OMLP01013668.1 coordinate 9,023, forward strand.
AACATACTACTGATTTATAATGAAAAATATAAAGCAAACTTTAGCCTCCTTTGGGATCTTGCAGGTTAAAAAGGCATACTAGCTATGTAAAACATTTACTCCCATACATGTGGGGAGAAAGGCCTCTGTCCTCTGAAGGGAATTTTCAACTCTCATAGTTGAAGAGGAGCCAGGAAAGGCTGAGTCTAATGTCTATTCTCAAGTGGAAAAGTAGGCTACTAGGGTTACTGCCAAAAATACATAATTTTTGCACTAGTGGATCTCTCCTCCAGGCTGAAAGCATGGTTTATGACCAAAGACAGCTTCCCAACTAAAATGAGGATGAGAGTGAAAAAAATATGTGGGGTGTGCCAAATTACCACTTGAAAACAACCCTCTCTACATTTGGGGGCTCCATATTCTCTGGCACAAAGTTGAAAGCAAACACCAAAATGGAAACAGATGTTGAAACGAGAGCTGCTCAGCACGGCTGTATATTCCATGTTTTCATCTATTCTCTCTTTCTCTCCCGCTCTATCCTCTTCGCTGGCCAAACATAACGAGTGGGGGATGGAAAAATAAGAGTAACATGGTGGTCACACTGTGCTGTGAAGTCTCTGATCAGACCCAACCCATCACCATGAACCTGCAGTGGACGGCAGTGAGGAAACTTTGCGAGATGACTCTCTAAAAGGTCTGAGGGCACTAAAAATACAGATAAAGATCGGGCTATGTGCTTAGCTGAACGCATAGCTGCATGGGATCATGGGATGTGGTTTCCTATCAGAATAATGTGATTTAACACAGCTGAGAGATTGTCAATAATTTTAATATTCAGGTGGTGCCAAAGTCTTGAGAATCTACATTTGGAAGCTGCAATTCTGTCACTTTTTTCTGGCTTGAGATAAGTAAGAGCCTGGGGATGTTAAAGTCTGGACTGTCCATGGAGTGTGTGGGAAAATACATGTAGTTGGGAAATGGAGCCTGTTGACTCTCAGAAAATCCTCATCTCATCCAACAGGAGTCGTGTGACCAGGTGACACATTAAGAAGATGAAGAGGAGAAAGGAAGAAATTATATTTGCAGAGACAAAAAGGTGAGCTACTGTATTTTAAGGCTGCGAAATAAAAAGAATACTGTCATTATAGATTAACCTGTCACTTTGTGTCTCACATAATCATTGATATATAAATATCCAAAAATAGTGTTTAAATTGCTCGTGTTGTCTCACCAACAGATCACAATCCAAAAATATTAGGTAAATCCAAAAATCCATATAAGAGAAGCGGTTACCTGCTTACATTTGTGATTTCTGCTTTAAAAAATTGAGTTAGTGATTAATTCCTTATAAAGTAGTTGCCAATTAACTGTTTTATCTTTAGGTTGTTTACAAAAACCTGACCAGCACTTTTAATATGCTTAGCTGCACAACAGCACGTTTGTTTATTCAAGCTAATTAGACCGTCTGCTCAGGGTGAACAGGTGGAGCTACGCTGGAGTAAAGTGAGGTCATCAAACTCAATGAACCAATGACAATAACTAACATGTAACATCTTCGCTTAAAGCTTTTAATATTGTTGCAACCTTCCTTCTGGTTACAAAAATAACTGCAGCTATTGATTTTTTCATTATCAATTAAGCTGCCGATTGTTTTCATGATTTAACATTTTGTCCAAGTGACAGCTTTAGACTGCTTCTTTAGTCCAGCAAAGGATTTCTGTTTATTAACTATCAAAAATGACAAAGAAAAGAAGCCAATTTTGTCACATTTAAGAAGCTGGAGCCTGCAATTTTTTACATTTTTGTTTGAGAAATAACTGAAATGATAAAATTAATCATCATAATGGTTGGCGATTAACTTTCTTTAGATTGACCAACCCCTGCAGCTCTAGCTGACTTATCCATCCAGTCTACAAACTATGTGAAGGTCTCAACTAATTACAGACTAAATACAGATTTTGGGGCTGGCTGTTGTTGACTTACCATTTATTTTTTAATAATTGTGGCTCAAGCTTTGTAGTCAAATGATTGACTTCTGTTAGGGAAGAAGACTCATTTTGGGTCCATGGGAAAAGAGTGTCATTTATGGACACAATCATTGGATGAAGGTTTCAGTTTCAGACAGACAATGCATCTTCACCACAGCCTCTGTCTGCGGCTCGGCTGTTCCCAAGCTTTGTTTGATAAAATGTACATGACTGACACACACTGTCTGCAGTGACTCAGTTCACTTTGTGATTAAGAATCAATCAAAAATAAGTATGAATGATGATGCTTAGGGTTCATGATGATGATAATACACAGGAGGAAAGAAAGAGTTGACAGAATAGGTTAGCAAGATGTGACTAGAACTGCCAGCTTTAAATAAATACTAATTAATTCAGGACTAATCACACTGCTTGGCTCAACATTCTCAAATTTATATTGGGTACAATAATGACTGAGGTCCTACTATCCCAGCAGTCTTACAGGGGATGTATGTCACTACAGTGTTGGACCAGCCAAAATCAAGTAACACAGCTGACTGGAAAGTTTTCCTTCTGAATGTGATCCGAAAGGAAATGCTCTGATTTAAAAAAAAAAAAAAAAAAGATCTTCCATTCTTCTGCAAACAACTTTCTAACATCTGTTCCTCGTTTTTCTGTGAGAGGATGTTTCTGCAGCAGCAGCAAAGGGAGCGGGGGCTGAGGGAGGAAGGAGTGAGGGAGGGAGGGAGGTGCTTTCTCAAAACTCTGGACAAACGCAAAGCGAGAGTGAGGAGGAAGTCGAGAGCAAACATCCCATTTTTCACAACATTCAGGCTGACGAATTGAGAGGAAAGAAGAAGTTGTTACTGAGTTATGATGTTAGAAGTGACTCTGCTGCCAGGAAAACATCACATGACATGGGTTAGGGTAGTGGGCAGTGGACTACTCAATATGTGTATTCATAAAAACAGATAACAGTTTTAGGTTGTTCGGCCTGAAGTGGCTGGTGAGAAAGGACAGCGGAAACAATGACTTGAGTAGTTGAGCGACAGAATATGAATCAGCAACAATTAAGTCACATTTGAAGAAAAAATGCCAAAAATTCACTGAATACAGCTACTTTAATGTGATCTTTCTCTGGTTTCTTTGCCTTCTACAGTAATACACGTAACAGCTTTTTTCTTGCATTTTATGGCTCAAACAACCTAATGTGGGTGGTGGGAGAGGAGGTTTGAGCTCTGTACAGCTGAAATGATTAACAGAGTAGACGATGAACAGAAAATGAATCAGTAACTACACTGCTGAAGTCATGGTTTAGGAAAGAAAGACGACAACTCATTGATTACAGATACTTAAATGTGACTGCTTGTTTTCTTACAGTGTTGAACTCAATGATTTTGGGGTGTTGGACTATCCGAGTAAGTCAATTTGAGCTTTGGGAAATTGTAATGCACAAAAAACAGGCTGATCGGAAAGGAAGCATGAGCATGAGCTTACAGAGAAGTCAATAAATAGAAAATGAATCAACAACTTGGCTGCAGAGTGATTGATTCAAGCAAAAATGGCCACTTAATTATGACCATTTGCTGATTTGTTGTCTTCTACAGTATTAAACATAATGGTTCTGTGTTGTTGGGACTATCTTGATCTTTAGGATATTGTAATGGACACCTTTCTAAAAATGTTCTTACCCTTTACTGACAAAACAATTGACTAACTGACTAACAGATTAACCCTTGGTTAAAATCTTATAAGTGCTAGTTTTAGCCCTAGTGTTTTAAAAAAAGCATAAAATCCCAGTTAAATGGGAAGTATGGTACATTGTGATATTCTGCACACAAGGAAAAATACAAAGCTGGGGTGTCACACAGTTTACTACACTAGGCTTGACGTTTTTAACAATGGCATATAAATGCCACTGGTACAGACTGTGACTTGCTGCATTCATATTTAACACATATTACCATTCTTCCATAATTTATATGCAGAAAACAGGCAGTGGAACAGCTTGCCACTGCTCATGTATGTCTACCACAGTGGCCAGTGAGTTTATGTTTGGTTTCCTGCACCATCAGGCAGCCTCCCCGGCTGGCCCCAGTTTTCTTCGAGACGAAAATAGAAAAGTAGCAGGCAGCAAACAGCTAGCTCGTTACTGCTGATTAACGAAGGTTAGCAGGGCAGCTAGCTGGATACTTTTCCCTGTGATAAATAAATAACTATTAAGAAGGATAAAAGCCTGGTTGTCAGCACTCACCTGAACCGCGGGGAGTCCTTCAAACATTCCTCGAAATCCACAGTTATCTTCATTTTGCCGCAGTGAGTCAAACCAGCAGACTTGCGCTCTCTTTGAATAAAGACAGTAATCCAGGCTCAGTCTTACGGAGCTAATTAGCTTGTTTGCTAACGTTACTGTACCTCTGTCCGACCAGCTGGCTCCACTCTGTCACCGCTCTGCTAGCCAGCTAGCCTCAGGGGCCAGCAGCTACGATTAAAAAGTCGCGGCAATGCGACCCATAAACGACTGTGTGCTGAATGTATGATTGGCAAAAAACGCTACAAAACTGTTTGAGACGCAGCGGTCAGTCCCGAAAACAGAAAGTGTCGTCCGGGTAGCTAGGTCATAGCAGCCAGTGGGAGAGGAGCTTTTCTTCAACGCACATAGTACAGAACCCACACACAGATCGTCTACACTGGGAACAGATGGACCACTCCGCATCTGCGATCCAGTTTATGGAAATGGGCTGACCTTTGGTCTGACATGACAAGAAAGAGAAAGTGGTCTGGTCTCTATTGATATATAACTACAAAACAAAATAAGACAATAAAAAGAAGGAAAGTGTCAGTCAGCGGCATGTGCAGCCAAGATTGTACACTGAAATCATATTTTAAATTAAAATAAAGGACCGTCAGTCTGAATTATGAGGAACCCTTCTCTCATATTTTTAAAAACTGGATGTATTGGATGAGTCTTTTAATATGTGGGTCTATTTATTACAAATGCCATTTCCAAAAATAAGAACATCCATAATCCAACACAAATGAGGAGGAGGGTTATTGGACGTAAAGTATCAATTGTCTTGAGTTTGCACTGCATTTCAAACACTTGTATTTCCTGGGACAACCGCTTTATGCTTTGGTCACAGTACTGTCTCCTTTCCAAACAGACCCGAGTGACACAACCTCTTATTCAGCTCCACCGAATTGACTAATACGTTTAGCCCTGGACCTGGATCACCTGCTTGGTGCAAGTCACTATTTCCACGTAAGAAGCTTTCCTCCTGGCTGCTTTCCTGCTTCGTGTACAAGTCTCGTCCTTTGTTCATATATGTCTGTGGGTGGACAGAGCCGGCCCTGGGCATGGGCGAGCTGCCTGAATCTGACCGGACCGAGACCCCAAGACCAAGAGAGAGACTAATGATACTGTAGCGGAATTACAATGTCCAAAAGACTGAAACCATCCTGCGCCCAGTGAAAGAAAAGAAGGTACAGGTCCAGTAACGTCAATGTGATGAAGCGAAAGGAAATTAACAGTTTAATGCATCGTTGTTACCGTTGTTGGAGCAGAGTGTTAGCTTGCTAGTTTACTTGGGACGACAGCAGCATTGTTTAATAATCAGTAAATAATAGCTATCTAAATCTCCCCATGCTTTGCAATCACGTGTGAAAAAGAATCACTCTGAAAACGAGTCGAGAGCGATCCCTCTGTATACGCCTACAAGATCTTCGTACGAGTTGACAGGCGCTTCCTGATCCATTGGAATGAACCGTTGACGCTGCCAGGAGAGAGAGCGTCAGGACGGCTTCCTCGCGCCTTATGCCGCCCCTCAGTGTCTTAACACTGTTCATTTCATCATCAACTCAAATACAAATTCTCCAACCACTCAAACCTGGGAAAAAAAAAAGATTTTCATTCGGCTTTTCTTTTTCTTTTTCCAAGGATGACACAAAGTTTTCCGGCCAATTGCGTTGAAACACTGTTTCGCAGTTGAATGAAACACCAGAAACTGCGTTCAATCTTCGCTGTAAACCCTCTCTGGACCAAGCATGCGGGATAATCCCTCCATGAACGCGGTCCTCCTGCTTCATCCTATTAGGATTACTAGAAATCCAACGGGAGTGGAGTATGTGTTGTGAGACAGCGCCATCTGGTGGCAGATAGAGTACACATTCAGACAACTGCAGTGATCAGTGGTCAATCTGATCAGGACATGACATTCTGTATTTGTGGCACTAAGTAACAGAATCACATAATAGGCACATTACTGTATTTATTGCTTATTTAAAGGATAGGTTCACCCAAAAAAAATTAAAAACTCAATCATTAGCTCCTCATCCCCTGATGGAGAGTCAGTTGAAGTTTCATAGTCCACAAAAAAATTCTGGAGCTTCACAGCAAAAGAGCATTTCAGAATTCTCCTAAACCATGTTCTCCCAACCACTGGGCCGGTGGACCGGTTCTGGGCACAGGTCATTCAGTACTGGGCAGTGAAAACCCAGTAGCAGCCAAGGGGGAGTGATGTATTTCCCCATTTATGCGTTGCAGTGTGTTGTGTTATTTATTTTCCTGGAGAACGGCAACCTTTTTATTACTCATCACAGGGCAAATGACTGCAAAAAGTTCAAAAAACTGATTGTATTAACATAAAAGTGTAAATATAACAATGGACAATGGTCAAAGGAGGTAGCTGTGGAACAGTAGATAAATCATCACAAGAAAGATTATCGGCTTCTGTTGTCAGTAAAGGTACACAATTAGTTGTGTGACCATTTACTTAATCTGAACTGACATAGGTAACCAGCATGATGTCCCTTTTAAAGCAGCAGAGTATCACTAGCATGACAAGACTGGCTTGAAGTTTGTTGGGATGGTTTATGTTTTCACAATTATGGTATTGTACCTCTATTTAAGTAAAAGCATTTGTTTTAACATCACTGCTAAATTAGATGAAGTTAAATTGGACAAAACTTTATGTTTATGGATTTGACTCAGACTTTTTATGTTCTTCTTGCCACATGATGGTCACAACCTGGAGGCCAAGTTCATTTTCAGTAGCTTGTCATTTTCTTCAATGAATGACAAGAAACAGGGGGGGAAGAAAGAACAACATAAAAGCCAGGATTGATACAAAAAGTATAACATTTTTCGCAGGAACAAAAACAGTGTAATTCCAGTCTTGTAGAGGCTTTAATCGAAAGTTAGACCTGATTTTCTGCATCACACAGCTTTAAGGCGTCTTCATCTTCATATCAAACATCAGCCACAACAGACAGCAGTTCCTAAACATTTGTTTAATGGTAGGAGACAATAACAGAACAGAATACACACAATCTGATGCTTAAGAACATGCCAACTAGAAATACAAAAAAAGTCATGGATTCCACATCTGAGTCATTTCGAGACAGAGTGCAGAGTTCCTGGGACTGCTTAACAGTCTGTCAACGTTAGAAAACGAACCAAACAGGTCAGAAGTGGCGCGAAAAACAAAAAGCGAGACGGTGACGCAAAATAAACCCGGCACAAAACAACAGTAACATGGAGCGTAGCCTGTTCATTTTACACACATGTACATAAATACATAAGAGGCACATTTGACAGGTAATAACCACCGACTGGGTGATCATGTCAGACATGTTTCAGACGATCTTGTCCTTCTGTCTTCAGTGAGAAAATAAACAAATCATATCAGCTTCTCTGCAGTTGTATTTATTAGAATCTGGATGTACAGCCATGTTCCTGTTTCTCTACAAAATCATGTGATAATTTACTGCTCAGATCTTTTTTTCTACTCCGTACAGAGTTTTTGTTGGTTGGTGGTTCAAAGGAAGTCGCTTTAACCTCAATCGGGGAGAGAAAACGCCACCAAATACTACATTACGAGAACAAAAATGTTTGCAGAAGTCACACCGCTGGTCTTTGACGTTTTGTGTTTCCATAATACAGAGCTCAACACTTTCAGTCACAGTGAGGAATTAAAGGGTCCGAAGAAAATTAAGAGATCACAACACTTGAAATACTCGGGGTCCTTACATACTTTTCCTTCTTCGTTCGACACATGCATGCCCCTTTTCCACCAAATCTGCTCCAGTTCTTGAACCGGTTCTGCTCTAGATTCATGGAGCCTCAGTGCTGTTTACGTTTCCACCAGTTTTGAGCAGATCTGTTGTAATCGAGGATGAGTAAGTGACAGAGGGCGATGCACATGTCGACTTGGGTTAGCACTTCAACTTCCGGTCAAGGAAAAAGGAAATTTGGTTGAAATGCTCCAAACAGCTCAAAAATAGGTGCGCAAAACAGAACCAAACTGGTTCATGCTGGTGGAAAAGCCTCCACAGTAAGCGTACACTGGGGACAGCCCCCCAGAAACTGACGAGTCGTGAACATCGACTTTTATCTTCATTACTTCCAACTGCAATCCAACATTTTTTTAAGACTTTCTTCGCTTGAAGAAACCCAGGACATTACAAACAAACCATTAAGCCTTAGTGGTCAACTTCACCGCCGACACCTCCTTTAACCTAAAGTCAGTAGCATCAACTCTTCCTATGACATTCCCAAGCTGCGTCGTACAAGACACTTAAGTAGATCAGACAACATTAAATAAAGTGTGATGAAGAAAAACACAAACTAGATGGTTGTAACTTCCTCAGATTCAGTCTGGTGAAGCTTCCATGCAATGAGAAGTTGCACACACGAGTCGTTAAAGCAAGAGCACAGTGAGTGTTGGTTTCTTCTTTGTCAGATCTACATCAGAGCCTGAAGACAGGACACTTCCTTTTTATCAGTAGCACGTGCTAAACCTCAGATGTGGGACTTTCTATATTGTCCCTCCTATTATCTTAGAGATAAAATCTTAAGAGCCAATCTCATTACCTTATAATCACAGGGGCCACAAGCCTGACTCAATCTGAAAATTTTGAAAAATGATACCGGCTTGTTCTCTAATCTTCTTCCACAAATGAAACTGATGTGCAGGGAGTGAAATTTATTTTAAATGCAGAGTTTTTATTGCCTCGATAGCCAAATTTAACAGTGGATTCAATTTGGGGGAAAAAGGCCCAGTCAGGTTTCCATGAGGTATACATGTTTTTTAAAATTGCCAGAATTTGAAATGAGGTTTTGTGTGGTGTTCTTGCTTGTAAAGAGAAAACATAAAATAAGATGTCCTGGGACAAAGTGCCAATTTAACAATTACAATCTGTGTTGTTTAACTTGAGACACTAAGTGTACATGTCTCCATTAACAGTATGATGTCAAATTTGGATTTCTTTTTAATAATGATTTTTTTTGATGATGTCCTGATGTTGTCTTGGACAGTTAAATATAAAGCTTCTGAATTATCACATCACTCCTATGCAAATATGCATAGCTTACCTGAGTCACCAGGTAAGCCAGCAGAAACAACCAAACTGGTTTATCATCCCTAAAAAGTACTGAAGGAGGACAGAAAATGCAACAGAGAGTCAGGTCACAAAGCAAAACAAAAATAAAAGCCGTCTGAAGTGCGCCCAGTATAAGCGCTGTCGTCATGTCTCAGATATGCCTTTACTGAGACCGTGGGGTTTCCCCCGGCTTCCTCCAGGGCTGACGTACTGGTTCTGTGGCCTGGGGACTGAGGAGCAGCCAGGCGGGAGTCCTGGCCATCCAGCATTTTTGTTCTTTTTTTAAAAAAAGGCCTTGATCCTCCTTTCAGGGTCAGAGTCGCATATTCTTCAGTCGGTCCAGATGAGGTGGGAGGGGGGAATTCTTGGCAACAGGAGAGGAAGACGGAAGAGGAGCAGGAGGAGGGAGCAACAGTCTTCTTGTGTGTTGTACTGATACTGGGAGTTCGAAACAGTGTGTTTGAATGTTATATTGCACAGTTCTAAGGAACAGTAGAGACAGACAGGTGACCGGGAGGTTATTGGCTGTTAACAGTTGTTATATGGGTGGTGAAGCGGTGTCTGTTGTACGGCCCAGCGTTAAAACACAGAGCGCAGTGGCAATGTTCGTCTGGATCTTCAGCCAACACACAAGGTGGGAGAGGGGCCTCGTCTAGGAGTCCAGAGATTCAGCTGGAGAACGAACGAGAGACAAACAGGCAGACAGACATGAGAACAGGAAAACTGACGGACAGAGCTAGAAGATGTCGTTTTCTGCTCCTCGTACTTTGATCTTAGGAATAGAGCCGCCAGTGGAAATTGATTCATGATCACAAAAATGGGTCACATCTCCCCCACAAAAAACTCCACATCTCCACATTCGTTTCGTACCTTCAGTTTAATTAGTCTGCAGTTTGTTTTTGTCCTCAAGTGATCTACACTATAGTGGGAGTGGGGGGATCAGATCAGTATGTGGTTAATAAAGCCCAAACTTTTATAACCCATTGTGCTCGTGTGTTGAAATGGCACTTCACCTAAACCTCAGACATGGTCCAGCACTGCCTATATTAAATTTCGATTTTTTTCCCCTCCTCTCTGACAACTTGCGGAACATGTATTTTTAGTGTCGTCCTCTTCTGAACCAACGCCAACTCTTGTCTTTATGTGTGGCTCTACACAGGTGGTGTGCAGCAGCTCTACATCATGAACACGTCATCAGCATTGTTGTAGTTGTTCCTCTTCTACTCTGTGTTTATTGGTGGCTAGAAAACCCACTTTAAAAGTGCATACCAGCACATATTGTGTGTAAATGCTGCACTTTTTATGTCAACTAAAGCAGTTTGGCTTTGTATTATCTGTTCTAATGACAGCTATAATGACATTATCTGCCAATAACCGATAATTTAAATTTCCCATTATTGTGCATCCCTACCTAAAATCTGTATAATCTAAGACAAAGTTGAGGCTGAGTAAGTCATTTAATTATAATCACTGATGAATTTATTGAAAAAAAAACTCATAAAAAAAAAAAAAGACTGCTTCTGCAGTATCGATAAACCAGCACCAGGTACGCTGTCACGCTCTCTTCTCTCCAACGGCAGATTGACAGACACACACTACTTTCACAGACCTAATCCGAAGAGACAAAGGATAAGTTACTAATAGCATGATATTTAACATTTAGTCTTACTGCTGCTCTTTGCCTCTAGCATAGAAACGTCATACCTTGTTGTCATGTCATAGTCTTGTTATAGATATCTTTAAAAAAAATCTCAAATTTTATATTGCCACTGTATCAATTTTTCCCTGTGGTATGAAAAACAGATATTTTTTATTGTAGTTAGAAATTCCAATACTGTGACAACACTGGGGTACAAGGTGATAACATGAAAGACAGAAGCCCTTCATTTTTTCCAGCATAGAGAATGATTGCTTTTATGGTTTTAATGTTTCTGATCGATTGAAATAGAATGATGGAAGAAACGACCTCCTGCAGCCACTTAGGGGCTGGGAGGTCCGTTTTTTTGTAAGTTCCAATCCTGATGCACAGCTTTGGGGGTCAATGAACCACGGCGGCACAAACAAACAGCAGCCAGCAGTTTGATTTAATGACAGCCACACTGACAGTGTGCATCGCTGGCAAAGCCATTATGTCTGAACCTCTTCACTTCAGCTACATTTTGCAAGGTGCACTAAACCGCTACGCCTCTTCGATCTCCTTACCTTCCTGTGGCGGGTCAACACTGATCTCCTCCGCGTCCTCCCTCGCCTCTTCTGTGTCGTCCCTCATCTCTTCGTCCGCGTCTTCGTCATCATCTTCTAGCTCGCTGGCGATGAGCTGGCGAGCCAGTTTGATGTTCAGGCCCTCGTTGTAGTGCATCTTCCTCATCATCTGAAAATGCTTCTTTTTGGCTGCAGAATTTAGGGAGATTAATTAGACTGCTGGCACAGCACATGGATCACAGCACAAACATTATCCACAAAAACATTTTTGAGCATTCACACATGGTTGCTCAGTGAAAATCTAGATGTGTCTCTATTGTTTTAATCTTAAAAGAGGTCAAATTCCATATAGGACACAGTGAAGCAACTTATTTTTGTAAACGTTCAAGTGTTCACTGCAACCTTGAGGCAGATGGTGACTGCACAGAAATAAGTTCAAAAAGAGGGTGTAAGACAGACTTCATCCCGTGCTCGGGCTCTGTGTGTGTAAGTGAAAGTGATGTGCAACGGTCAAACTAGGCAAATAGCATTTAAATGTGCGTACACCTGTGACAGGTGGAGATGCAAAGCAAACAGTGAAGGTGGTGTGGAGGTCATTTTATCCCAGTGCTGCAGTGCAGCTCTTTGGAAGGAAGTTTAACACATAAACAGACCTCAGTCAAGAAACATGTGATTTTGTCCATGTTTATCTGGAAATTGTTGTACTAACATGCATCTACTCACACAACTAAATGTAAAAAATATTTCATATTTTCATCCCTTCGAAGGTTATATTATTTAACTAAAAATAAAGATTAAGTTTGAAAAAAACAAACATTTTAGCTATAATAAAAATCTGACTTAGAAAAATTAAATACTAAATGGTTTTCACAAGAAAACAATACTGAAGGCAAATAAAAAAAATTGAAAACAATAAAAAAAAAAAAATTAAAACAAACAAACCCTCTGGAAAGTAACTGAAACTGAATTTAACAAAATAAAAATGAAATAAACAAGTATAAATAAAAGCCAATGAAAAACACGAAAACTATAATAACCCCTGCATCTTCTTCAGCCTGAATCAGCATGTTTTCATCTGCAGCTCAAACACTGATGTTAGACCTTTCCTCTAGGTGGCACAAGTTGGCACGTCTACAACTGTGTGTCAAAAACTGCTGAGTCTACAGCTTTGCGGTCGTATTTAAATCGATCAGGTTTGCAGTTTCCAGACCCTTCTCTTGCTTTTACCTGCAAACCTCCGACATAGATATAGAACGACAATCAAGAATGGAGAGATTCCAGAATCTACTCTGGTGTTATTCTACTGCGTATGTGTGAGTGTGTGCAGCTCAAATCGCTGTATTGGAGATGCACGTAGGAGGCCAAGGACAGGCAACGGTCAAAAGTGCACAGATACAGAGTTTGTGCCTGTTTGTGTGAGTGTGTGTGTGTGTGTGTGTGTGTGTGTGTGTGTGTGTGTGTGTGTGTGTGTGCGCGCGCGCGTGCGTGCGTGCGTGCGTGCGTGCGTGCATTTCTAAATGCATGGCAGGGTGCAGCTCACTGGTT
>OMLP01013669.1:0-14623 GCA_900302685.1 Spondyliosoma cantharus
CTGGCTTTACTGAACCTGCTTTCTGTCTTGTTAGCTATGTATTAAAGCGTTTCCTTCAGTGTGTTAATGGTTCTTGTGCATGTGAAATATCTTAAAAATGAAAAAGGTCAAAGGCCGCACCAACAGAAGCTCCTCTTTCCCACAGAAAACACTGCCCCTGAAATGCCTCGTCAGTAGTCCCGTCTTTAATTCTGTGATTTTGTGACATCACAATATATCATTCATCTGCATAATTTATGCTTAGCAGCTAGTTTGGCACCTAAAACTTGATTTAGCACAACTGCTCTGTTGTTGTTATCTGTGCTGTATCAGGCATGTGTGAGCTGACCAATCAGAACAGACTGTGTATTCAGGAGGGGGGTCTTAATGAGGCGTTTCAGACAAAGGGTGAATACAGAGCTGCAGCACTGGATATTACAAGAAAACTGATGTTTTTGAGTATTAAAGCATGTAAACCTATTATATTCTAATTCTGAACTTCAAAATAAACATATGTATCCTTTTAATAAGGCCAAACTGAGTCTCATCTTAGCATGAAGGCTGGACACAGGGGAAAAGGACTAGCCCGGGTCTGTCCAGAGTTCAAAACTGTGCCTAATCCGATTGTCACAGAGGTTTCCAGGCAACCAGCACGATTTCAGAAAGCCACTGCACCCGGCTGCTATATTAATATTTACAGAGATACACCCTAGTAGACACCAAGTGTTAGAGGTGTTAGTAGGCGTAGTTTGTACTTTGGACAAAGCCAGGTGAGCTGTTTCCTAATGCCTCCAGTCTTTATGCTAAGCTAATAAACTCTTATAGTTAATGCACTGATTTCAGTGTGGTATTGATCTTCTCATCTTAGCGAATAAGTAATTCCAAAAATGTTGAATTATTCCTTTAACCACTGCACCTGCACCACTACAGACAGTTATTAACTTTATTTAGAATCCAATTGATTCTGCATTTGACATTCATTTACCAGCAGTGGTTGCTATAGTTTTTATGTCATATTTTGCATATTTTGTGTAAAAAAAAATCATCACTATTTCTTCAACTTCTCTTTTATGCTGAAGGGTAACTTGTCATGAAAGTGTATTTTTTCCCTCCAGACATGGGTGCAGACAGTGTGAGCAGTACCTTGAGCTCTCTGGCTAGCTGCAAGCCTCCTCCTGCCCAGGATGACGACTTTGATGTGTTTGCGCAAACCAGGACTGGAGCTCTGTCCGAACCACCACTCAAGAAGTAAGGACGCGTAGTTGACTCTGCTCTACATTCACTTTTTGTTGACTACATTTTGTGCGGTTTAAGATGTGTAAATTAAGTTTGGCTTTTCAAATTCAACAGTTATTTTGAGGGCTGTTGATTAATTATTTAGTCTATAATATGTTAATAAATGGTAAGAAATTCTACTCTGACATGTTCAACTGGCTTGTTTAACAGTAAAATCCGGAGATGCATGTAAAGTTTATTATGATACAAAAGAGAGAAAAGCGAAAGACCCTCGCTGGAGATGGTAGAGCTGGAAAATCTGTGGCATTGTTGCTGAAAAAGTGGCTTACATGATATATTGATCGTCACAATAGTTGCATTGGCCTGCCAATTATGTATTTGGCCCTGGTTTCAATTAAGAAAAACGAGTTCCCTGCAGTATTAATGTAATAAAACTTACATCTACCTCTTGTCTCAGCTCTGCAGCAGAAGACAGAAACGCCACTGTCAGCCTTCCTCCCACTCTGGACGTCCTACAGCCAACTGCAGGAGCGGTGAGTCTCAGTGACATAGGCTATTATGGTCAGCGCAAGCTGTAATTTTCAGTCAAAGAACATTTCAGAGTGTGTGTTTCTTTGTGCATTGAGTATTGAGCTGTGCCACGACGAAGCAGACATTTCCCCCCATGCTTTATAACTTGCGCTGCTGGATGCTACTAATCGTTCAATTAGTTAAGCCATAGAATAAAACAGACCTAAACTTGGCTTGTTTGCTATTCTAATTGCAGTTTTAACAGCGGTATCTTAAAGCCTAAGTGCCACCCATTCTGGCAGTTTTGAATGCATTACTAACAAGACTGACATAGTCTTTGTCTTAGTTGTGTGTGCGGCCCTGTTATAACCTTGCTTTCACACATTAGGACTGTCGCGTAGGAAAGCGAATGAGCATCAGATTTCACTTAACACCTTCTTTTATATTTGTGACCAATAAGTGCAAAGAGCGAAACACAACACACTCTGTAAGCTCCATCTCTCTCCGCCTGTGTGAATGTGCTCTGTGGGCTGTTGATGGGATATAATGGTCAAATGAAATGACTGTGGTTGCTGACTGAGGTGACCTGTTGTGCTGTCAGACATGGCGCTGCTAGCTGCATTCATCTTCACCAGCTTGCCACCGCCTTCCCAGCTTGCTCAGCGTTCTGCATATCGACTCCCTGTCATTATCACCTGTGTGTGTGTGATGTGCCACGCTGTCCACAAGCATTTATCGACACTTTATTTTCTTAAGTTGCATTTGAGTTAACACTGAAGTTCATTCAAGTCATTTTTTTTTTGTTGTTGTGTTTGGGGTGGGATTTTTTTTTTTTTTTTTTTTCTGTTGTGACATTGCTGCACCCCTCCGGCCACCTGTGGCGGTCTTGACGCTGCACCTTAGGGTGTCGGAGGCCAGTCCTCTGTCATGGATGACATAGAGGAGTGGCTGTGTACTGATGTGGTGAGCCTGTCATGATTTTTATTTCTGCCTGCAGTTCTATCTCTATCTCTCTCCCTCTTTCTTTCCCTTTTACCTCTGTTGTATTCCCTTATCTGACTTTAAAAATTGTTTTAAACTTGGAGGTAACACATTTCTTTCACATTTCCTCACTTTTTTATCAATCGCATTTTAATAGTTCACTTTAAGTTACTAACAGCGTGCTGTGGGGAAAAATAATTTTGTCATTATAATGACAAAATTTAGTAAAATGAGCATGAGGTTTTGAATGCAGTTGCTGCATACAGTGTGGGATGTTCTCTCACCACCGATAACTTTAATCAGTTAGTCGCTTGTCGCTGAAACACCAGTTTTGGTTGTGAATCAGTGTATTAAATGGATATAGATTCCTCTACTGCGCAAGTTAATTAGTTGTGGCTGAACATTTGTGTAACATATCCCTTTCTCTTCCGAACCTTTCTGACCAGGGCTCCAGAATAATTTGAATAATTGGATTGAATTGTTTAACACATTGGGTCAATGATTGTAAAGGTTCAGATATACGTGTATATTAATTTAAATTGCACACGAAAAGGAACTGCGATAATCTCAATTACTTAAGGAATAAACTGCTAAATTCCCGGTGCATTTCGGTGCCATCAATAAAAATGTTTAGTCACACTCGACAGATTTGTGCGAGCAAAACTAGTTTTGAAACTGTCTTGATTTATACTGAGGCTTAAATGACCCACATAAGCAAAAGAGACCATGAGTTGATGCACCAAATCTTATTCAACATTCAACTTTTTAATGTGATAAAAAGGAAGAGATGCACCTGTTATTTTGTGCTAAAGCATTACAAGGGTTCATGCTCATTTTACACACATTTACGAGACTGTGTTGCATTATTGAGCGATGATATCCGGCTGTTTTGGTTGGGGAAACAACTGGTGGATTTGTTTTGGTATACATAGTATTCTGTAAATGCGCATCAATAGAAAATGTAATGATTTCCAAAATAGTTAGAAGAATTCTGGGTAAGTGATAACGACAGGTAAGTAGCTTCTTGAGTGTGTGAAAACTACGTGGTGCTGTTGTGGATGGGTTAAATCTGGTTTTGGGGAACATGCACAGGTTCAGAATTGTACTTAGTTGTAGTGTGTGGTGGTTTGCTGTGGATTTAGTCGTATAGAGTCAACTCCCAGGCGTGACATTGTTTTCTTTGCTTTTTAACAGAAAGGAGATGAAGGCGAGGAGGGCGTGACAAGTGAAGGTAGGACAACATAAATCTCTTTCTCTGTAATTTTCCAGCTGTATTTCAGCCAAACCAGCTTCACATTCCCCCTCTTTGTTTTCCCTCTTTGATCCGATGCTTCCAGAGTTCGACAAGTTCCTGGAGGAGAGAGCCAAAGCTGCAGAGATGGCCCCCAGCCTACCGTCGCCCCCAGGTGGCGAAGTGGGCGCCCCACAGGGAACCCCCAGCCGCAAGAAAACGGGGAGGCCGGAGGACGCTTTGCTCGCCATGTAGACCTCCAACCATCGTCCTTCAGAACCCCGGCCGAAGACCCAACCAGCCGAGCAATCAACACCCGAGGACAGACTGACCTGACACTAGAACACATCCACCTCCATCACAACACTGTTCAGTTTCACACTACAGAGATTTGTACATGTAAAAAGGGAATTATTCATGTTCTCTGTTAATTTCTCGCAAGAAAAGGAAAAACAAACAAACAAATGGCCTGTTTTGATCATGACACCAGATGACATGATGACCAGTGTCAGAGACTGTGAGGCAGCCTGCTTTCATCTTCTTCTTCTTTACGAGTGAAGAATCTCCATCCGCCTCCACCAGTTGTGGACTGCAGAGCTTCATGTTGCAGCTGATCCTAAAAGTAGAGTTTTCTAAACGAAGCGTCCTGCTGTTCTGCTCATTAGTAGGAAATTAATTTCTTACCCAAGCCCTTAAAGCATGCATTAATGCCACCCAAACGTGACCATTTAAGTTTATAAGTTTAAAGAAACCCCCAACAGAAAACATTAAGGTTTTTATTGCTGAAATGGAGCAGTGAGCATAGCATAGAGCGAGGATATTGTTTTGGTGTTTGTATCAGTCCCTTTGCAAGTTATTCTGAGTTAAATTGTAAATCTGTAAATGACAAATGTCAAGTTTATTAGTCGTGTGTATATTTAAGCTACATATGTATGAAAGAGATGCTGATTTAATATAGATTTTTTGGGGGAAAAAAGGGGGGGTTTATCTTGCAGCTGCTCTGAAAATAGGGAAGTACCTCACTGGGGTTTTTCACATTAAAAAGGGAATAGTTATACATCTCATCATTTACAGAAATTCATTTAAAAAGAAGGGAATTTTTAGTTTTAAGTGATTGGAGCACCACATCAACAAAAGTGTTCTTTATCATTCTAGAGATTTTATTAGCTTGAGGCTGCTGTCAGTTTTTTTTCTTTGTTATTAAAGGGTAACTTTGGGATTTAACCAGGGCCCTATTCCCCCATTTCATTAAAAACAGGCAGCAATTTAATCTTTGAGGCAACCGTGCACGTCACTTTACATCCACCTTAAATACTTGTTTTTGCTACTAACAGGCTCAGAGTGCTAGGCCAAGTGCCTGACAGCATTATGAAAGTCTCTCTACAGAGATGGAGCTGTTCGTTAGAGAATTATCCTTTTTCTTTAACCAGAATCAGCCACTCACCAAAGCCACCGGACTCCATTTACTAAAAGACCAATTTTATCATTGTGAAACATACTAAGAAACAAATTAAATCTCACCAACCCGATCTTGGTGTGTCTTACCACTGTTTCAACAATCACCAACTCTGATTTGGTTCCCTTAATTAACCACGTTAGGTGGGAAATAAAAAGAAAAGTGATCTAAAAAATACCAAAGTTACCCTTTAATGCCATCTTCCAGAAAATATTGTATAATTACTCGTTTATGTAATCATCTTTGTGCTGAGCAGAACATTTGTGTCATGAATTTATATGCTTTGAGAATTTTATTTGCCAGTCAGAGTCGGTCTTACTGGTAGCTGAAGAGACTCATGCTGTCGTTAAGATTCGCTCTCCGGCCGTAGGTTTTTAGCTCCTGTGTTGCTGTATGATTCCTGTTTTGAAATCGACGACAGAGGACCAAATTCGTGCTTCTTTTTTCTTTTTTTTTTTCTGGGTGTGAAAAATCTGAGATAATTAGGTCATTCACACGTAGTCCGGTCCTCTGAAACCCACAGCTCAATATCCAGAGATGTAATGAGAATCCAATATCACACTACAGAAGCTGTTCGCACATTATCGTCGTACATTTTCTCCTTTTATTTCTTTATGCTGACATCTTAGAAGGCCTGACCTTTCCGACGTGACATTTGTTTTTCGGAAACGAGACGGCTGCAGACGTGGCACTGCAAATTGAGACATTTCACTCTTTTGACAATAATAAATGCAGCATGTTACACAATCACAACAAGCTTGGCGACAAGCGCGCACTTTGACGGTCGCATTACCTTTTCAACTCGTACTGTAAATCACTTAACACTTAACCTGATGTAATTAATGAGATCTATTTGGGAAATGTTTGACAAGCGTAGACATAATTTATTCAGCACTGTTTTATTATTTTGTTCCGTCTTCAGATCAGTATTTGAAATCATTTTATTGTACAAAAGGAACACGGGAATGAGCTGCGTTTAGGTGACAGAAATGATCTTAGCGTTTTAGTGTTTTTGTTTATGGAGTTCAGTTTTTCTTTTTCCTTTTTATACATTGCTGCTGGCTAACGTATCGTCATGGGTGTGTTTTATCGGTAATGCGGATATTCTTGTGGGTTGAATGTGTCCATACAAAATCTAAAAAAAAAAACAGAGTTTATAAGAGCAGTCCACCGCTGATTCATAGCTGTAAGAGAATTTGTCTCATGAAGGAAAAACATATTTTTAATAGCCTCACTCACTCTTTAATTCAGTGAACTGACTTGCACATGACGGAAACAGACGATTAACTTTGCTTCGGACACTTTGGAGAAAGCATCAACGTTGCACATTTTGAAAGGGAAACCTCCTTTCTCCTGTTTTTCCTTGTTTTGGTGTTTTGACTTTGCGTGCGTGTGTGTGTGTCAGCTGTTCTGTAACGCAGAAATCTCTCAGTTGATTGAAAGAAAAAAAACAAAACAGAAAAACAACTAAGCCTCCTCCAAATGTGTGTTTTAAAAAGAAATACATGTTGTTACCATCCTGTTTGATACCATCCAGGATCGACCTGGTTTATATCAGTGTGAGCTCTGTCGGTGATTCCAGCGTGAAGTCGTCTCAGGCTTGTTTTCTCCGCGGAGCAACAATACGTTTCTTTGTGTGTCTCTGGATGATGTGGTAAGAGATGCTGATAAGGGAGGCTGTGCTGTGTGACTGCTACTTTCCTGAGTTGCCTCATTTCTCTTTGTGTTGTTTGACTTCTGCATGAACTCTAATAAAACATAAGCAGTGAGTCCGCATCCGTGTGTTTCTTTTATCGTCTCTTATTCTGTCGTCTAGAATCAAATATTTCCCGCATCCTGTCGCTCTTCATTTGCAAGTCTCTCCCTTGGCATCCTCTGCCCTCTTCAGATTCTAATAGTTGAAGCTGACCTGTAGTAAACCCTTTCCATTTACCTTGCAAGCCCCCCCCCCCCTCTCTCTGGAGGCCCGTGGGCCCCACACCAGGGGCTTCCCCATTGGTCGTCAGGAATCGCCTCATCCCACAACATGGCCCCTCACATTCTACCTCAGTCACTGGAGCGTTTTTCCCGGTCAAAAAGAAAAGAGGGGTGTGTCTGTCGGACAGTAGACTGGAACGCACCAGTTCACAGGATCCCCGTCTGACTTCACATGTGCTGTTTTTTTCAAAATGCTTAACTCCCTCACCATCTCTGTAAAGTTCTGCACAAAGGAGCTGGTGGATTTCTCCCTGAGAGGTAAATGCTTTTATGTTTTTCGTCAGTGCAGTAAAATTTCATTCAGACAAAAGGTTTGAGCCTTTTAGAAATGTGTTTATTTTATGTAGGATGTGTTTTCGATTGCTTGATGGAAAGAAACATATTAAGATCCGGTGGTAATTTCAGAAACAAATCATGTTTGACAGCAGCTGAGGAACCTCATGCTTGCTGTTCAGTGAAAACGTGGTGAGACAGTGATTTTGAGTCACCTCGGTTGTAATTTGACAAGCAGCACATTAATCCTAACATCATAACATCTGTTGCAGAGGCCAGAGCGTATGGAGCGGTCGGACTCTGGAGAACTGAGGTTTTTGGCAGAAATATACCGTGGAGGATCCATTTTTTTTTGCTTTTTGTGATTCCCCTCTCCCTGAGCAGTTATTTAGCACACCCTGGTGGTTTGACTACGGATCCCTATCACACACAAGTCACAGGTCAAATCGAGTGGGAAAAGGATCTGAAAGTCATCACCCAGTAACTCCAGGCTTCAATAAAACTGCACCGATAGCCGTGTCCCAACATAACGCCGCATAAAACGACAGGAATCTCCACTCATAGATCAACCGTGTGCTTACCAGATTTGCCAGGCGAGAGTGGACATGCTTGTCAGGAGCTGTGGTGCATTGTAGTTGCATTGCATGTCATGCTGACACAGTGCAATGGATCTGCACTGCAACACAGAACTTGGCCATATAACAACTCACTACCTCAACAAGTGTTTTCTATACATGAACATCAAAACTGTAATCGCTGTTGTAATATTAAAGTCATCCATGTATTCTTTGTACTCTTATATTAGTTCTACATAGGGCTGGGCGAGATGGCCTTAAATGAATATCATGCTAATTTTAGGCTATATTGTGGTACACAGTTCATATGTTGATATTTAGTATCTCCTCAAAAGCACTTCATAAATGCCAGGACTGGGTGATGAAACCAAATATCACAATACTTTTGACCATACACCTCAATAGGGGTGACAATACTTTACAAAGTATTAACATGATGAGAGTCTTGATAGATAATCATCAGTAATGTGGATATAATGACTAAGTGGGTAAAGCCAAGTATTAGAACAACATTCTGGTAGATTCAGAAAATGACATCGCTTTACTTCAACGCAGCCTTTAAAACCAGGAAAAGACGACACTAACGGTAACCACAACTTCACAATAGCAAAAATCAAAGCGCACATATACTCTCGTATAACCATAATGATGAATTATTATACTATATTGTCCAGCTCTAGTACTGCTATTTCTTTTCCCATATATAGATTGTATAAATACTGGGTCAATATGATTTTGGCGGCCATATAATGGCTTTTATTGGACATTTTAAGTAAAGGAAAAGAGAGGAATGAAAGAAGGGGGATGTGAGCCAGGGATGCTGAATTTCAGTTGTTAACCCCCAGGCCACCTGAGCACCCCTATAATTATTATACTCTCACATGTACTTGATATCAGAATGCATTATATTTGATAAAGTGTAGAGGAGTTTATTGGCATCTTTTTTGTATGTGTCCCTACTGTATCACTGTACATGTGGCACCATTTTTCAGTGGTGGAACATTAAAGGAATACAGCAATAATTCAACATTATTTCAAAATGTGCCTTTCAGTATTTAAAGGTACATTTTGATGGTCATGCTTGTATTGTACTTAAAGGTGCAATGTGTAAGAACTGGCCACCTCTTGAAATCATATGTCAAATAAATAGAGGGCAACATATGACCAGAGTAACCGTGAATCACTGTTAGCTCAGTTGGCCCTGCAGCTAGCGGTCCAAACTGGAAGCTCTGAGTGGTATTCCAAGAAAGGACGGGCCAGGGCTAGCTGTTTAGCATGCTAACATCAGTAGTTACTGTATCTCTGCAACATAATATATAGCGTCAAAATTCTTTCTTCCTCACGTTCTGTTGATGATTTTAGTTAATTTTTGAACATTTTCAACTAAAGTTCTGACATACTGCACCTTTAACGGGGGAAAAATCTTCACATTTTAGTTGGAAACATTAAAAAATAACTAAAATCATCAACATAATGTGTTTAATAAATAAATAGCAGTTTTAACATTATGATGTCAGTGTATGCTGTTGTTGAGATACCTACTGAAGGTAGCATGCTAACCAGCTAGTGCCGACCCACTCCAAAGCTATAGCGCAAGCAGTGTAAGCACTAACACCCCCCTTGTCCCCAAGCTCCCACTGTGCCACGTGAGCTGCATGACTAACTGAGCTAACTAGCTAAAGGCAGCTACAGTTAGCAGCAGTTAGTGGTTACTCTTTTGATAAGTTGCCCCCTGTCTGTTTATGACTGTGACAGGTGGCCAGTTCATACATATTGCAACTTTAAATACAATTTTGAATTACACAGAGTATTTCTCGTCTGTGGTATTACTACTTTTACTTAAGTGAAGGATTTGAGTTCTTCTTCCAACACTACCATTGTTAAGCTGGAAACCTATAATTGGCTCTTTTATGATAGTTAAAGGTGCATGATGTAAGAATATTTGCTTTAAACATTCAAAAATTAACTAAAATTATCAACAAGAAGTTGAGGAAATATCAGTTTTGACATTGTGCTAAAGATATTCATGTATTGTGTTGCAGGGATATCTACTGAAGTTAATATGCTAACCAGCTAGCCCCAACACATCCTTTCTCGTAATACAACTCCAAGCTCCTTAGTCTGCATCACTACCTGCACGGCTAACTGAGCTCACTAGGTAATGGCAGCTACAGTTAGCAGCCATTAGTGGTTGTTTTGGTGTTACGCTGCCCACTACTTGTTTGTAGTATGAATTTCAGACATTTCTTACATATTGCGCCTTTAATAGAATCTGCATTACCTGACCTGTTGTATTCTATATCATTGTACATATCGTTAAGCATTACTCTTATGTGTCTAGTTTACGTCTGCTGAGTTCTTAGTGGGCTTTTGGCTGCAACTGTTTTCAAAACGTGGGTCAAAGGGTCATATCCCGACCCTCTGGTGTAAGAAATACTTTTACCACAGGTGAAGTGTTAATAAAATGACAACTGACAAATTCAAACAGATATCTGGCAGATTTCCGAGTTCTATTTTTCATCTGAATGTCAAGCCCTTCTCTTTATTAAATTGCCTGTTTTCCATTTTCTTTTCTGGGATGAAAAAAAACCCTCCAGTCAGTCAGCCCCTTCTGTTTTTCCTAGCAGGGACGTCCTTTTCGAACAGTCGAAATATAAACATGCCATTGATTGACATGCTGTGTTGATTTTCTCATTACTGACGAACACACACACACACTTGAAGCCATTTAAAAATAATAGCATATTCCTGCCTTAAAGTGCACACCGGCTGTACCTGCAGCGGCAAAAGCAGAAAATGGCAAAGGGCAGAGGTGTGTGTGTGTGTGTGTGTGTGTGTGTCTGTGTGTCCAAGCCAGAGGCTATTTCACTGATCTTCTTTAGCTGGTAGCTCATGCTGATATCAGTGTCTTTCCACTAAATCATTCACATACTTGGCTCTAGGAAACAAGGTATTTCACTGAACTGTATTACTCACCACAGCCTCGGTGAAATCCAAGCACTCCAGACCAAATGACCTATTTGTGTTTATGATTTACTTTATATTAACGTTGCAGATCAACGCCTTCCCAATCTCCTCCACCTGCGATCCACTGCTGCTTCCTGCCCCTGAGCTGCTCATTTTTACCCGGCGGCGCGCTCATAATGAAGTCCCAAACAAACCTCCACTCTCCTGCAAATGAGAAATATGACTGTGCGGGGTAATTATAAACAACCGGCTCGAGATGTTAGGAAGGATTAACCAGGAACGAAACAAATATTTAATAGAGGCCATTCACCGGGACGCGCCGCCAGCAGCTACAGCCTCTACATAATATGTGCATTGACTTTTCGGGCCTGACTGCTGCTTTGCCTTCCTCTTTAGCTGCCTCAGAAGACCCCCCGTCGCCTCGGAGCACTTTATGCTAAGTTAATTTACCCAAATATATCCGTGGCATCATGGCGGCGGCGGCGGCGGCCCCCGCTATTCAACATCAACAACTTTGTTAATGGAAACTTGCTGATCCATAAACGTTCGCGCCGCCGCAGACGTTTGCTGGGGGGCAGTTCACGTGTGAATGTTAAAAACCCACAGATCGATGAGGGGCATTTGCAAAGGAGGCATAAGGTGTGTTTAATTATAACTGCGTCACCGCGTGTGTGTGTGTGTGTGTTTGTTGGGGGAGGTGCTGCTGTTAAGGCTGAGGCAGGGGCCCCTGTATTTAAATAGGGTCACATCTCGGCCTCACCTTGCAAGTGTTATGCTATATTAAATGCCACTCATGTTAAGTGTGTTGAAACCCTCCTCCGACGTAGTCAAGACATAATATAAAGGTTAAATTGAAAAATGTCCCTTCAACGATACATGATTGATCTCCCGTGTACAGGCAGGAAATGTCGGCCAGACCTCTGTTTTTTTCGTCGGGGCCTCTTTTAAGTGTGCGGATACAATAATGTTATAATAAGGAGCGACCGGATTAGAATTTAAGTGTCAGTCAATCAGGATTTCAAAAGGTCAGCGGGAGAATTAACAAAATGCGGGAGGCGGGCGTGAAACCACCGGGCTGGGTCTCAATGAAAAGAAAAAGACAGGTGACGCCAATGTTACTCATAACACTGACAATGGTTCTGATCTGTTCAAGTGTCCCAGCGACTCATGACGGTGTCAGCTTGACCCAAATCCATACCACTTACTGATTCCAAGCAATTAGTGTATGTAACGTGTTCATGTAAAGTGACCAAATGGAACAGAGGTGCTGGGACTTTTTCCCTCAGAGGTGAAAAGATTTTATTTATTGGTGAACCACCGGCCTGATCGTGTTGTACTGTGTTGTTAAAATGGATCCTAAGTTCCCTTAATTGACCAATTTCCTGTGCAAAGAGTCGCTCTGCTCACCATTGTCAGATTATGAAAAATAAATAATAATTTGAGATCCCACGGAGCAATTTTAACTCACCCCAAAAATAGAAACAGCCTCATTAATCAAAACAAGCTTTTCTCTTTCTTGGTTTTGCTCTTTCTTTCTTTCTTTCTTTCTTTCTTTCTTTCTTTCTTTGTTTTTCTCTCTTTCTTTCTGCTAGAAACATCTGGCAGGCCAAAGTGAACCTCGCGGTGGGCCCACTGAACGATTTGCACACCAAACACAACTGAGTTTTGATTTTGCTGTTGATACCAGCATGTGATGCCTACTTAATTAAATTACAAAATATATAACATTGTAATCTGTTATGTTTACTGAGGAAACAATGTCACAATGATGATCACGTCTGAAGATATTCTTAATATCCTGCAAACAGCATATATAAATAATTTCATGGGGCAGTATGCACTCACATTTTGCCACCTCTCCTCTGTCAAATCGTACTTTACAACATTACCCAGTTTAAAGGGGCACTTTGGAGAATAAATTCAAACTCAGAATTTTACTATTCAAAATATTAAGGAGGTAATAATACAAACTCAGACATTTAAATTTTTTCCATGACTGAAAAAACTAACTGTGACCATAAGGTCCCCAGAACACTGTTCGAAGCTAGAAAGGTGGCAGGGTCCGCCACATGTAAACAAAGTAAAACAGTATGAAATTGTGTTGTCCTTTAAGGTCAGTTTGTTTATTCAGTTTATTCAGTCATGAAAACAAAGAGAGTTTGTTTATTTAGTTTGTTTCAGCATAATAAAAATCAGTCAGTGAAGATCTTTCTCTTCTGATTAAAATTACTTGCCCAAAACTACACAGTACACCTTTAAACCATTCAATAAAAAAGTCATCAGATGTAATAGGTTATTTTACTTTGATGAAGTAATGAAATAGTTACATTATTTATTATATTTTTAATAGACTAGCCTATTTATTGCAAAAGCAACTTCCAATACAGCTGCTGAAGAACCCTTTTCTCCCACAATGCAAATAAATAGAAAATTAAGTATTCATTTCTATAAAAGCTCGGTGCAATTCTTCCTCAGATGCTAATATTTACAGTAACAGGAAATGATGTGATACGTTTGCCGTGCAGAGTGTCAGTTTAACTCAGCATGGAGGCAGAAAAATGATTCACCAATATTCGGCCTCTCATGATGTTTTACTGTGGCGATCCTCGAGCCGTATCCCCGCCAGCCACTGTTAGTTTTATTTTTTTCCAGCCGTGAGCAGCTCCTCCATATCCTCTGTGTGTTGGATTGTGAGAGAATGGAGGAAACAGTACTGACAGATTTTGCAAACTTAGAAAGATTTCCGGCCAAAACAAGGCAGATGATGAGCTGTTTTTCTGTCGGCACTGTTTCCCTTTTTCAGAAAATTAAAAGTCTCCCTCCGCTCAGAAATGTGTTTTCCTCATTGTTCCTTTATTTGGATGTCGGCCCTCCAGTGTTCAGATGAATGTATGTACAGAGTCTGATGCAAAATAGTTTTTTAGCTTAACTGTATTCATTATTTAAAGTAAAACCATACCAGACCATCCTTTTTAATTTCTTGATTGAAATATGTCTTAAAAACTCATGGTTTTCACCATCTGAACTTCTCGTCAGAAACAGCTGTCTTGACATTTACCTAAAGTAACAAGGAGAAATGGCATTTCCAAATCTGCCGTTGTTCATAAATAAATCCAACAGAAGTCACGTTAAGGTCAGACAGACTGTATTTTCTTTTAAAGAATGACAGAGCACGATATCCTGAATACATTCTTCTTTATCTTTGTGAAGAAAATCATCTCAGCTTGTGTTCTGAAGACAGTTTGTCTCACCTCATCTGTTTTTTAAAGCATCACCCCTTTGCTCACAGCTGCTGCGTATATACATATAGAGAATACTGTAAACTAGTCTATGTCGGCACTGGACACACACAGGATAATGACAATATGAATTATTTGTTGTGTTCTTCACATTAAATGCTTTTTTTTTTCTTTTTTTTTTTTTAAAGTTTGAAGAGAA
>OMLP01013670.1:3844-22021 GCA_900302685.1 Spondyliosoma cantharus
CTCTGGATGTATGTGTGTGTGTGTGTGTGATTCAGTATGTGTGTGTACCAGTGGAAGGAAAATACTGTTACACTGTCCCAAAGTCTTACAAAATGAAGAAAATAAATGTTATATAGAATAAAGGAGTCTAAATTCACATTTTATATTTTAACGAAAACTTATGAAGCGACAGAGTATTTTGGTTTCCCCCCAATTATCTGGAGCATGTTGAAACAGGCTTATTTTTAATTTGTTTGTTATATTGTGCGGTATATGTTGGTTGTGAGGATAAATGAATAAATAAGGTATCAAACTTCAGAATAGGACTTATTTTTCAAAATGTTGCGTCCACATTCACAAATCTGTAAAGTTTCTGACTAAAAGGAACTGAGCAGTCTGACAGTGACCAGACTTGCTTAAAGAATCGATCTAAGAATCCCAGTTTCAACTCCCTCAACCCAGATGCATGATGGGACACTTGTACACCAACAGTTTGGTCAGTGAGGTTGACCAAAGAATTTGTGGGTCTTCACACAGTCCAAAACATGTAATCTGTCTTCATTTAGACACTCTCATCACTACATTCCTCACTGCACCACTAGGTCTTCTTCTTACATGAAAACACAACGTGTTTAAAAGGCAAAATTCAGAGAGACGGACAGAGAGGCAACATATTTGTTCTTTCATATGCAAGTTTGCATCTTTTACTGTGTTTGAACTCTGTGGGATTGAGGACAAAGCTTTATGATTGAGATTATCCCTGGAAATGGACAGAATTCCGAGAATACAGAGCCTTGGGTGTCCTTAGACGAGGCCCAGCCAAATCTGCGGCTGATGGGACAGATGGGATGCGGCTTGTTGCTTCCTAACCACATGGAATGCTATCTATCTGTCAGCCCGACTGACAATCCAGGCAGGGGGAAGAGATAGAGAGAGACAGAGGGCTGGAAGCTCAGACAGAAGCCGTGTTTCTTTCAACATATTTTATGTGCATTATGAAGTATCGCATTAGAAATGGTTCATGAATATGGCAACATTTGATCAATTTCCTAAAACGTTTAGATGCTGGCTTAAGGTTTTTTCAACATTAAATTATGTCAATTTTTGGGCACTGTTCTTCAGCACAGAATGTGCACAACCAGCTGCTTGTCCTGATGAATCAACTCCTACTGTTTGTATAGCAAAACCTGTAACTACTTGCGTTTTCTTTTGCCGATTTCCTCAAAATTTGCTTAAAATGTGTGATACCTTTGGATGGAAACCTGACCTAGAGAGAGATACACCTCAGGAAACAGAGAGTGGGAGGTTTTCATGTTGTTAAATCAAGTCAAAGGTAGTTAAACACAATGATTAATTGCTAATTTTTGTAGCTTTGGAGCCAAATACCATGCACTTTTAGTACTTCACTTGCGTTATAGGCTCCAAGCCACCGTTTTTCCAATACGTGCACTGCTGAAGTTTTCATAAGCAAGACACTCCTCACTGCCAACTGTCTCCCCATTATTACAATTTTTCCACAATTAGAAAGAGATGTTTGTAGTTCTGCAGCAGAAAGAATGAAAATTCCAGCTGAGAGAGGGTGAAAAACAAATATGTGTTGCCATTTTTGCCTTTACTTGATAGTAAAACAAGCGACTGATGGCATAAAGGTCCCCACCATGAACAAACTGGAAACATCTTTATTGCATGGTATGTGTCATACTTGAACACTAGGAAGGCCCTCATTTTTGGAAAAATACTCCAATTATATCCTCCTAAATCAGCTCCAAGTAAGAGGACTCCACTTGTTGACAAGTCATGGATTCACCATGACATTAAAGCTGACACAAATTAGTATCCAACCATGCAGATCATTTTGGTTTCCTTTGTCCAGAGTTTGAGCTATTCATCTCTGGGTTTTCTGTCTCCACCCAGATTACCAAGGGAGGTGACTGGAATAATTTCGTGTGGTGCTCATAAAGTTGTAAAAACACATTTCAGAAAATTGTTACTTTCGATAATCCGCAGGAAATTTCCTACGATTTCAAGAAAAAGATGTCGCCGTTGAGTGGTTTCGATGTCAGATTGCAGTGCTGTTAGGTTTGGCAAAAGAGGACCCAAATGCAAGACAGACAGGTTGAAAAACAAAAGGCGAGCTCCAAAAATGAAAGGCAAGCAACAAAACAGACATAAAGCAGGCTGGGGCAAATCTAAAAAACTAATGAGAGACATACAAAAAACAAACACAGAACAAACTGTAAAGGCATGTGGAACAAAACCAGGAACACTGATGACACATGATGAGCAAACGCAAGGAGCAAAACAGGACTGGGCAACACACAACAATACACAGAAGCAACAGGGGACTAAAACTGACAGAGTGTACGATAAAGGCAATCAAAAAAAGGCAGGAAACAAACAAAGAAAGGAAGTATAAAACAGAACATGACACATGAGGATAACACCTACTCAATAAAACAGGAAATAACGTTTTTTTTTTTTAAAGTTCAGAAAGTCAAGCAGTTAGCACCTTAATTGTGGCGTCAGTGAAATCAAATTGATTAAGTACATTTCTAGTATTGCTAATAAAATGTATGATTGTTCTCTCTGCAGGCAAGAGGCGCTGCTGGCAGCCATAAGTGAGAAAGATGCCAACATCGCCCTGCTGGAGCTCTCCTCATCCAAGAAGAAGAAAACCCAGGAAGAGGTGGCAGCTCTGAAGAGGGAGAAGGATAGTCTGGTTCATCAGCTCAAACAGCAGGTAGGATTACTGTAAACACACATACTTTGACATCCAAGTGGGCACCCCGAAAGTTGTTTGATCAGTTATTTAAAAGAGAGAAGTGATGGAGAGGAAAAACCAAAAAAAAAATGTTTTTAGAGAGAACGGGAGCACAGGTGAGGTGGCAATGATGAGGGGAGCAAAGAAAAACAAGAGAGGCAGAGAGAAACTGAGTCCAGATGTGACCACAGTCCTCCGACCACCGAGGGTAAATTTAGGATTAACCTACCCCTCCCACATTCACCACACGCATACACACAGACACACACACACACAGTTCAAATGCTCTACAAATCTCCGTTGACAACACTTTCATATGAATTTGTATTTATTTACATTTTCTGTCCACAGATACACACACCAACACACACACCAACACACACAACCTCACACGTCACTCTGCTGGTATGGGTACACCTTCACAGACTTGCACGCACGCACACACCAATATGTACACACTCAGCCAGGCCAAAAACAAGGATATAAACATGACCAAATGCCTCTGTGGTTCCACACAGAGGTCTATTCACACACTCAGGGACGCACTCACACACAGTAAAGGTTCTCGTGGGTCCAGTGAATTAACCAACCCCTTAGTGAATGAGCCTACTGGGAGTTTGGTGGATTTCTTCTTCGCTGTAGTTCTCTCCATCTGTATTATTTCTTCTCACTTTGTGTCTCTCTCTGGCTCTCGTCTTCTTCTTTTTCTCTTCTGTTCACAAGAAGGTCAAAAGTCGGAGCTGTGGAGGTGTGTTTCTAGTCACATCTAGTCACATCAATGGCATGAAATAATTTGATTGTAAGACTTTTTCAATCAAATCATAATCAAATTTGTTGTATTTGTGATGTTCAGAAACATGCATTTATTGTTTTACAGTTGTTGTTGTTGTTGTTGTTGTTTTTGTAATAACTTGCGAAAAGATGAGAACCCAAATGCAGACATGACAGTCAGATTAAGAAACAAAAAAAACGAGCTTTAATAACATAAGCTGTAGTGAAAAATCTAAATCCAGGAAACGAAAAAAGAGCAGGAAACATCACTGACAAAACAGGCTGGGGAAAATGCAAAAGAATACAGGGAAATAAAAGAACCAAATGAAGTACAAACCAGGATGAAACTGTTTGCAGAACTGCAAAAACACAAGGGAAGAGAACATGAGGAGCAAACGCAGAAACACCAGGAACGAAACAGGACCAGAGAACGTAGACGCAGGACTGAGGTGGAGAAACAGACAAACTGGCAAAGACACGTGAATGATTAAAACATAAAACACAATGGCGTACACAGAGAAAGGGTGGGAAAGAGACAGATGACAGGAAGTGAAATTCACAAGACACATGAGGCTATAACTGCAAATTAAAACAGGAAACATCAAAAACTGAAAACCAAAACCATGACATTTTTCCATGATTTGCATGTGTTAAGTGCTGGTATTAGTAAGACGGAGAGAAGGGTCCTACACAAGTAACATATACACCATGTTTATCGCATGCCTTCAGCTTGGATTGAGCGAACGTTTTAATAGCCAAAACTGCCATTCAAATAATAGTGATTAAGTTGTCATCCTCAAAACTGCTCAGCTAGATAAGATGTAACAATTCTTCTTTCCAGTTATTGTATATTGCCAAAAATCCACTTAATGGATCGAATAAGCTTGAAAGGATTCTGTGAGATGGATCCTGCACGCTTAACAAAGATCATGTGCATGTGTGTGTGTCAAAGAGCATTTGCATTGGTGTTTAGGATAAAAAGCAGGGAGTGTTAGAGAGTGGCTGTGTCAAATGAAGTCATTACGGCATGCATCACTCTCCCCTCTCTTCCTCCCTCATCCCTCCATCTCTCTCCATCCTATTTGAAGTCATTTATGACACCTCAGGGTCTCGAAGGTGGTTACTGACAACACAGAGACTCTACTGTCTGCCGCCGTGTGTGTGTGTGTGTGTGTGTTCAAGGGTGTGAGCGGTTTTACTCCCCTCATGGTGTCTCTCTCGGTTTCTCTCTCCTTCTCTCTGTGGTGTCATAAGTTTCAGTCCCTCAATGATGGATCACAGCCGAGACTTCCTCAATATTCCCGTCTTGCGTGTGTGTCATGCATGTGTGTGTTTGCAGTGTAACCATCCAGCCAGTTGAGGCTGGTGTGGTATTTTTAGCTCGCTCCTTTGGAGTGACATACACACGCCCTTTGCCACTGATAACCTGCCTGACAGATGGACGGAGACAGAGTCTGAAATTATAATGAAGAATAAGTCAGTGATGACAAAAATAAGTCGGTGAGCTTTCCATAAATGTTTGCCACAAGGGGTAATGTGTGACGTGTAGATGGAAAGCATGTTTTAAAGTTTCGCAAAGTTTATGGTTCACTTTGGCTGTCTGATAGACGATCCAAATTGCCATTTCTCTAGTGCCGATCCTCTTGTTGTTTGATACGAGATCCGAGTCAGTGTGTTTTGACTGTGCAGACACGTTGCTACTATGGTGCTTAAATGCCGCTGACGACTCACATCTGGTCTGAATTCAGGTTCAAAGCACCACCGTTACCAATGATGGTTAAGAGGATTGGATCAACGTGTATAATCAACCCAACTGACTAAAATTCAGCTAGTTCTGTGGAAAATAGAATCACCATTCCAAAGAAAATTTTAACGATTTTATCATTTCTTTCATTACAAGTTTTAAATAAAAGCAGAGTGCAAGTGCTGTATGGCTGTTTGTAGGCTGATGTGGTCACAGACATGTCAAATTAGCATTTCATATACAAAGATGTTGTGGTATTTATCACTTTTTCAGTTGACTTGATAGAAGATCCAAGTTTGGGTTGCAGAAAGGCAAGTGACTGAATGAATGAGCAGAGTGAATACAAATATGCAGTGCATGTGCTTATAATGAAAAAAAAAAAGGCTTGCAAAAAAACTTAGTTTGGTGCATGCATCAGAGAAGATTACCATAAAAGCATCGTAAAAAACACACCTGCGTGGGTGTCAAAGAATATATGGTGTCCCTGAAAGTGTTTCCTGTGTTTTGCCCTTTGACCCCCAGCTGCAGTGTACACAGGAGGCTGTAGATCAGAGTGACCTCAGCTTTCGTCACTCTCCCTCTCTTCCTATCTTTCTCACAGTCTCCTTCCTCCTCGCTGTCATTCTCACTTTTAATTTCTTCAGCAGTGCGGTGAAGAGACAGAGACTTAAACGATGTGAGAAGGAGAGAGGGAAGTTCTGGTGAAGAGTGTGTGAAAGCAAAGAGAAGAGGGAGTGATTGTAATATTTTATGAACTGGAACAAGAGAAAGGCAAGGTGAGGAGCATACCACCATCTGTCCTTGCAGGAGACACATGTGGTTAACATTTACCAGGTGGTGCATGTGTGGCCGTGGCCTTGGACATTGTTCCGCACCTGTGTGGCTGAAGACTTGGCTCTAATATAGCCGTTTTAAGACTTTGGCTCCTCATGTTAATGGCGTTGGATAGCTCTGTAGGATGATGGTTTGGTATTTTCCAAGTTCGTAGGTGTTATTTTTTTTACCTAACCCACAACAGTCTTAAATGATATTGCAGGAACACATAAAAAAGGATAACCTCAGAAAAGGCAGGGAACATTAAACAATCACAGACCCAGAAAACTTCCAAAACCATGTTTAAATCTCTAAAACATAGCCAGACTTTGTGTTTCAAACAACACTTCAGACACTTCAGATGTCTGAAACATTGAAACCTGTAAACGATGAGTGTATGAAGGATTTAATTTAGAAGTAGCTGCAGTTAAAAAGGGATATTTCTGGTATTTTTAGGACAGCAATCTCAATTATCAGTTCTTCAGTGATCCACTTAGTTACAGTTTATTTGCATGCGCATGAAATCCTGAAAAACCTCTTCAATACAGTTTTTGTAATGTTTTCCTCTAGAGTCAGCTGGATTTTATTAATTTGTCTCCCTCTGTACATCATTATTTGTTAACAGTTATCATGGCCTCCCCAGCTTTTATTGTCAAAAGTGAAAAAATGTGGTTCTAATCTAATTTACGACTCCCCAGAGACTTTAGTATGAAATAATTCCCCTCAGTGCTCGACTCAGACACTTTTCATTTTCATTTGTAATTTTCCAGTTATCAACAACTTTATCTTTTTGACGGAGAAACGGGTGAAAATAATTAATTTAATTCATTATCGCGATTGAAATAGGTCTTGTCCAACCATGACTCAGCAACTTTTCCTTATTGATAATTACAGAGATATCAAAAAAGGGTCTTCTTTCACCACTGGAGGGAGAAAGGCGAAACAATAATCTAATCTAATATTCCCCAGGGCCTTATCACGATGAAATTATTTTCATCTAAGCATGACTCAGCAGTTTTTCCCCCTCACTAAACTTTGCATGTTCATTTGTTTCTCATTCTGTCCTTTGTCAGCGGGTTACAGCCGCAGGATGGATGGATGGAGGGGAGGAGAAGAATAAGAAGAGGGGAACAATGAGGGAGGAAGAGGAGGAGGAGGAGGAGTGAAATAATGGTGTGATGATTAGATTAAGTGAGAAAGAGAGTTGGCACAGAAACAAGTGAGCTGAGGTCAGCATTCCTGACAATTAGAGAAAAGGGGACGATGTAAAGAAAGGCCAGGGAGGATGAAAATCAGAGAGGAGGTTGAGGAGAGGGAGGTGTTAATTTCTTCCTTTCCTTCAGTTTGTTCTCTTCTCCTCGCCAACCTCTCTTTTTCCCCTCACCTGTACTCACCCTACTTTCTCTTCGTGTCCTCTCCGTCTCGCACACATCTTCCTCCTTTTTCGTCATCTGCTCCATTTTGTTTTCTCCAATTCATGCTTTTAGGGGTCTGGTGTTTTGGGTTTCAATGGCATTAAATGTGACAGGGGACAGATGAAAGAACAGAGAAAGACAAAAGGAGAGAGTGAAAGTTAATCTGTGCATCAAAATATTTTGTTCAAAAAGCTAAGGGAGGTGCTGTGGCTGGCGAGCTAATTGCTAACATGTCTGGCAGCCAGGCCATGCCAGCGCTTCCTTCTATTTTCTCTGAACCATGCCGTTTATTCCACCTTGACATTTTGTTTTTGTGATTTTACATCAATTCATTCAAGGAAGAGCTTTTTGGGGGAAGCAACGAGCTAGTTAAGAGCTTCTTTACTGTCAGTCAGAATGTTAGCTTGTTCACTATAGAAAAAAAAGACAGCTCACACAGTTAATTCAAAAGACACATATGTACCAGTGTCTGTGTTCTAATCGAATGTGAAAAAATGCATTTTGACGTTTTGGCGCCTTATGTAGCCTGTCTACTGAAGATAGCATGCTAACCAGCTAGCCCGGCCTGGCCCGTCCCAAGGCTCCCTGTAAGCACCAGTACTCCCGCAGTGCTCCAAGTTCACTGTCCAGACCACTAGCTAAACGGCTAAATGAGCTAACTACCTAATGACAGCAATGGTTAGCAGCAACCATTGGTTACTTCAGTAATACATTGTATTGCACCTTCAAGATGACTTGGTATTGTCAGTTGCGCAAATTTTAGAGCCAAAGTACACAGAATTTGCACAAATTTAGTCCAGCATTTGAAGCATTAAATTGAAATTAATTGATTTTGCTGCATTAGCTCATCAGTAGAATGTGATTTGCTATGGACCACATGGAGACAGATAGTTTGATATCTATTTTGTTTTAGATTTCAAGAACATTGTTGAGATCAGTAAAAAACTTTGAAAGGGCAAAAAGAACAAAGGGGACAAACATTAAAATGAAAACTAAAATGACAAGGAACTAGTGAGAGTCAGAACAATGACAAGAGGAGAAGAAAGGAAAAGGATATGGAAATGAGGACATGTTGCCGAGACGATAGAGGAAAAGAGTGGGAGAGAGAATTAGTCACGGATACGGGGGCATGTTAAGGAGCTCAAAAGTCAAGAGGGAGAGAAAGCGAGAGAAAGGAGGGGTAAAATAAAAGGAGGAGAGAAAGAGACTTTAATTTAAAAAAAAAAAAACTAAGATCATTATAGAAAAAGAGAGAAAGGGGGACAAAGGAGCACAGTGTTAGGTACATTTTGTTACAGGGCGGATAGACTTAATCATAGAAAATACTGTGTCCAAGAGAGCTGAGAGATAAAGACAGGAAGAGGGAAAAGGGAGGAACTCCAGGGATTATTAAGATTCAGAAAGCTCTAAGATGAGGAGAAAGAAGGAAGGGGACAAAGACGGATACAGTGTGTTTGCGGAGGGGTAGGGAGATTTGGACATAGAAAAGCCATGTTGGAGAAATCAAAGATCAGGTGCCCTCGCATCACAGTTTGTCCTCTTCAACTTAAACCTGCCACCTCTCACTCCTCCTTTGTTGTCCTTTGTTTCTCCCTGTCCCCATGTCTTTCTTTCTCTAAAATAAGGAGAAGCGTCTTTGTTTAATTTAAGTTTGATTGTTCATTCATATTTAGTGTGTTCAGACGCTCCTCGCTCAAAATCAGAGCCAAAGATCCTGCTGATGAAGGGAAATGTATTGAACAGAAGTAGACTTGCAGGACAGAGGGATAAGAAGGTATCGAGGAGGGGGCTAGCAGTGTAGTGATGACAGTTCAGAGAGGCAGAGGACAGACGGAGAGATGGATGTATTTTCCAAACTTATCCTGGATTCGACCTCCAAAAAACAAATTAACTCAAAGCTTTATATATTCTTCATATGGCTCCTTGAAGAAAAAGAAAGCTACAACTTGAGTTATCATGCCAAATTGTTAAAATGTGGAACATTTGTGAAAGGAGGATGTACTGCTGATGGTTCAATTCTGTGAACACTTGCCAAAGAGACATCATTTTGTTATGGTCAGCCAGATGTTTTGGACTGCTCTTTCAGCTCATCAAATCACATTCCCTTCGATGTTTCGGACTGGTGATGTATGGACACAGACAAACTAAAGTATGTCAGGTAAACCCAGGACATTTATGGTTTTTTTAGGGTCCTTTCCGCTTAACTGAAGACTCAAGGACAGACTCCTTTCCAAGCATTGGTAGCTCTGAGAGCTGTGTATTCAAATCCCGCTTGTGACACAGAATTTGCTTAAAGGTTTCATCCCTGTATCTTGACAACCCAGCGTTATCTTCTTTGTCTATTATCTTATCTCTTGAGGAGTGTCATCCCAGAAATCCAACCCGGCACCATATTGTCTCGTCATAGCCCGGCTAGCTCAGTCGGTAGAGCATGAGACTCTTAATCTCAGGGTCGTGGGTTCGAGCTCCACGTTGGGCGATGGTCTTTTGGACTCTTGTCTTCTGACAGAGTTGATACTCAATAATATCTGAACTGTGGACAGATGTTATGTGGTTGCTGTTAGTAAATGATCACTTAAGTTGTGTGTGTCTGTTTGTGTTCAAAGCAATAAGAGAATGAAGGCGAGAAAGCGAGAATGTCATATTCCAGCTGTAGTTGGTGTATATTTCTGCATGGGAGCTGAGTGAGTGTGTGTGCTTGTGTGTGTTAATACATTCAGTCCCAGTGTGTGTGTGTCTGGACTCCAAGTTCTGTACTGTGGTTTAAAGATGAACTGTTTACTTTCCATGTTTGCTTTAAATATACGTGTGTGTTTATTTTAAAGCTCTCTTTATAAAATGAGGAAATGAATATGTGTGTGTGCACGCCAGGGGAGGCTCTCATCAACTTGACTTATATACATACACACACAAACACACGCACACATACACACACACACACACACACACACACACAACACACACACACACACTTATATCGCTGGAATACACACTTGGTATGGTGCTATCGCTTGCTCACACACAACTCAAATGTTTCATTTAGCTTTCAGTCAAAAACATGAAAGTTTCTGTCAAACACACACTCACACACACACACAAAACCTCAGTCTGGCCTGTTTAAGCCCCTGTTCCTTGTGGGGCTCAGTGAGAGGCTAAGGGGATTTAGATTGTACAAGACTGACAGATTTAGACTGACTCCCTCCCTCACTTTCTCTGTCTGACTCCCTCGCTCACTTCCAAGCCTACTGTAAAGCTTCAAATGTAACTGTAACATGTGAAACAGATGGAGCAGCAAGAGAGGGAGCGAGTTGAGAGGAAAGAAAAGTAAGAGACGTTAAAGGACAGTCAGGAAGAGATGAGAATGACGGAGGAGAGAAGGGGTGAGAAAATGGAAACGATACAGCCTGCACACTGTATGTTGATGTGTGTTTGTACGTCAAAGTGTTCTTGTAAATGTGTGCGCCTTGTGTGTTCAACACATGTAGTGATTTACAGGTCTTTGTATGTGTACAGACTAATATTTGTCTTAGTCTTTATGGATTTCTCCCCAAGTGGCAAGTTAGCAGGTCTGTTATTTTTCTGCTGCAGTTAACAAGCTTCACAACAGGTGGTATGTCAAAGGTTGTGTGTGTGTGTGTGTGTTTGTGTGTGTGTGTGTGTGTGTGTGTGTGTGTGTGTGTGTTGTCCAAATTTGTAAAATACATGATATATTTATGGTTCCCTATTAAAACAACCTACCTGACCTAATATTTAAAACACAGAGGGAGAGTTATAAATGATCCCTTTCCGTCTTTTCTTTCTTTCTCTCGGTCTTTCACGTACACACACATGCACGAAGTGTGCGTTAGCGAAGGCTAAGCTTATGGCAGTCGTCCAACACTCCCCTCTCTTCTTCCTCTCTGCAAATTAACTCCTGGAGGAATCGGCTTCAGGTTTTCCTCTTATCGCACACTGCTTTCTGATGTTTTCTCAAACATGAATGTTATTTTCGGTTCCCAAAATGCATGTTGTCACTGCTTTGTTTATGACTCTGTCTTTCTCTTTCTCTCTCTGTAGACTCAAAACCGGATGAAGCTGATGGCTGACAACTACGAGGACGACCACCTGAAGGTCACTTCTCCAAACTCAGAGCAGCCCAACAATCACAAGCCCTCCCCAGACCAGGTAAGATCTCTGCTCGAGGATTTGAGCCGTCACCTGTGCTCAAAAACATTCAAGTATCGCGCCTAATACACTCCACATAAAACTAATTACTCTTCTTTTGACAGCATGCTCTAAATTAACATTTCTATTCTTCCTATGATTATCATTAACAAGTCTGTGTTCAAGTAAAAGACTTTACAGTCAATCTACAGTTACTCACATTTCCATATTTGGGCGTATTTGAAGCTAATATCCTTTTAAAAAGTTTTCTGTTTGCCGACAATTTTTCTGCTTTGACAAACTAACTTCCTGCTTTCTCCAAACTCACGCTGCGGCTGGACCGAACTAACCAATAGGACGATGAGGAGGGCATTTGGGCCTAGCGAATCACATGCCTTCTTTCTCTCTCAGTCCGCCATTTTGTACAGAAGGGTGAGCGTCTTCTTTATCTGGATCCGATCACGTTTGGATGTGCTCGTCATTCGTCCCTCCGTGCTCCTTACTTTTGTTTCATCGTTGACTTTGTGATCTGGTGTTGTGATTTTGTCATTGCACCTCTTTTTTTTATTCCACCTTTGTCATGCTCCTTTCTTCCATCCGTTCATTTACACTCAATCTTGAGACTCTTATTCGTCTTCATCTGAAAGTAATTTAGGTTTTTCTTGTGTGAGTGACTGCAGTGAGGTCCATTCATTACTTCAAGAAGAATACTTTTTCGAATCAGCTCTTGAATTATGCTTCAGTATCATCTGTTCAGTATCTCACCTCACTCTTTTGATTTGATTTCATATCATTTTTTCCGCAACTTTCATTTTCTTCATTTTCATCCCATTTTGTGTGTGTGTGTATTTTTAACACACCTTTCAATACTTCCTTCTGCCATAATAAATAACTTTAATAATTTCCTCTTTTTTTTGCTTTCATCTATCTCATTGCTAACATATTTTCATTCATCTTCTACGCGTACGTCTTTGTAACTGCATCAGTTTCTCTTTCTTACTGGATGCTTCAAATGTCCATCTGCATTCTTTATCTTCTTTCATGACATGATAATCCCTACGATGATTCAGCTCTGCAGTATGTGTGAGATGTAGTGGATGATTTAAGAAAACTGCTGCTTTGCCAAAATGAACAGTAAAAGGTTTTTTTTAGGGATTATGAAAGGAATCTTTTTCCCTTTACCCTGCCCTGGTACGATTTCGTAATTACAAAGTGTTGGTTTCCAGTGTTTGTAGGCACCGAGGTCATTCATTGCACATGCATGACAACTTTTAAGTCAAACAAGAAAAAAAAAAATCACTCCTACAATCAAGTTTAACACATTTAATGTAGAATAGAGTCATTCGCAACACAATACATTTCATTTTTCCTTTTCTAGTGCAAATATACAGGTTTCAATAATTACCTAAATAACATATTCACAACAATTGTTAGTTACAGGCAATTACACACCGTAATTATGAATATTATATTACATTTCTGCCAAGGAATCCCTCTAAGTCCTCCACACTGGACCTTTAATATTCTAAGTGTTAGTCTGGTCTGCTGGCAGGACAGTGGAGGCCGCACCACATATGAGTAGCACATGCTGCTTTTAGCACAGCTCAGTTCCTCCAGTGGGATTTCTCTTTGGGATGCTAAAAGCCCAAAGGTTCACTAGCGGATCTAAGTTTGACCCTGGTTATTAATTAGCGGTAGCGCCTCCCTGCTGAGAGAGGCAGGTCAGCCAGCTGACTCTCAGTCTCTTTTTGTTTCCATCTTCATGAGCAGTTGCACACACACGTGTACTGTACAGACACACTTCTCCTTGGTGTGTAAGGCGGGTAATTCGCCATAGCGCATTACATCAGAACAGTGAGTGATTGTGTCTCTTTCAGTAAGGGAATTCTGTCCGACATTTGGAGAATGAAATGCTTCAGGAACAACTGGAGCAGAGACGCACAGGAGAGCACTCTTAACACACACCGAGCATTGTTGAGGACATTTTTATGGTATTCAGTGCTTTTAATGGTCTTCGGCGGTATAGATGCATCAGTGGAAAAAGACAGAGAAGAGGTGAAAATGTGTGTTTCTATAAAAGAGTTCAGTGTGTTGGATTGGAGGTTTTCAATATTTTAAAATGACTTTGTGTATTTGTTATATCAAAGAAAACCGGAGCTCAAATGTTGACATAATAATACTGCTGATGGTGGTTAAATTATTGATTTTTTTTTTTATTATTAGTGAAGTTAGTTATTCATGACCTACTTGACAGAATTAAATTAGGCGTCTAGAAGAACATTATCTCTTGTGTGATTAATATTTAGTGCAATGTGTTCTCAAGTGTTCATATACACATGAACAAAAAGGTGTTGATACAAACACAGAAATAAGGTCCTCAGAACAGTGTTTGAAAGTAGGAAGTTGGCTACTTAGAAGGGTCCTGCACATATTAAAACGGTAAGCTACAAGAAATTGTGCTGTCCTCCGAGGACACTTTGTTTAAAATTTCTACCCCAAATCTATGTAGTGCACCTTTAAACTCTGCTAATTTACTTTAAGTGATATCTCGAGGAATCGTCTGTTGGCTTGAGTGTTGAGTTAGGAGGTAATGAGCTTACCAGACCTCTGTAGCCTGATGCTCTTCCTTGTTTGAGGTTCCATTAGCCGTTAAGTACTAGCATAAAATACCGGAATCTCTTACTTAACTGTCTGTGGTTTGGTTGCATTGTGGGTAATGTAAGTGCCAGGTTTTGAATGCATGCAATGTGCCTGCCTGATGTTGTTGACTTCTTCAGGTTGTCTTTATTTCATTATTTCATCTTGAGTTTTGTGCTTCCACTTTGGATGAGTAGGCTATGTAGTTAAATCATTTAGTGTTTTGTCTGTTTTAGGTGTGTCTTTTTTTTCTCTGCTGTGCTCTAGACTGCAAGTCTGTAAAGGGTATATTATTTAGAGAAATTGGCCGAATGCACTATGCCATGCTGCTGTCTGACTTCCTGTCTGGCTTGATCTGCTTTGAGCAGATTGATGCAGTCTGCTTCCATAAAAATAAAAAAAAAGACTTGGCACTTATATTCCAAGGAGCAGAACTGAGAGCCGCCTCTGTGACGCTGCTGAAATGTGCCGTAACGCAGCGGAGACAGCCCGGTGCATTTTGGGGGTCAAACAGTGTTATAGGAGTGCAATGCCACATCGACAGAGAAGTCTACTCTGTCTATACGCTTGGTTTCTCTTAATTTACTCTCGGGGGTTTTGAACAGAATGCATTCTGTCAGTATATTCGCTGACAAATAATAATTATTTCCTTTTTGAATTAATTGTCCGGAATTAATTGTTTGGTTTTGTTTGTTTGCTTCTGGGATTTTTCCACCAAAGCCAAATACATTTACATTTATATGTTTTCAATGAATAAACACACAAAAGCGGTCAATAATCCCATTTCAGAAGCTTAGACAAGCAAATGTTTGTCTTGAAAAATTTGAAGGATTCAGTAAAATATTTGCAGATTAATTCTGTATTGATTGACTGATTTGAGTAGCTGTTTTGATTGAAAACCATTTTCCCCTGTGCAACTACAGTTCTGATTTTCTTCACTTCACAGTTGAGAATTAACTCAGAAGTGATAATATTGGAGGGCAAATCTTTGTTGGTGTGTGTTTCATTTGAGATTATTTTGGTCCAGCACGCTTAAATTATTAAAATCGTTCCTCCTCTGTAGCTGTTGCTGGTCAAATAAATGTATTTGCACTTGTGTGCGTGTGCGTGTGTGTCTCAGAGGAATATGTGGTGACAGAAAAACCCTGATTTCATCATATAATGTGGCCAAAGAAGGTTTTTTTAAAAAAAAAAAAAAAAACTTTGTCCAGCGAGTGAGGCTATCTGAATGTCTCTCTTTAGAGTTGTTTCATAGTACAGAAAGAGTCTGGTAGGCAGGGAAAGCCAATAAAGAGGCACAAACACACACACTCTGACACACACACAGTGCCGTATAAAATGATGTCTCCTTTGGGATTGTTCCATAGTACAATAAGACATTGGAAAGCACTGTGGACTCATTAAACGCACACATATGTTGAGAATCGCAGGTTGTGTTATACAATGAAAAAATGTCTCGTACTGTACTCCTTAATAAAGTCAGTTAATTCAAAGACTTTCAGAGCTGCAGAGACTTTCCGAGGCCAGTGTTTTGTTCATATTTCACATTGTTATTACTGGGCTTAATTCAGGCGTATTTTTAGACATTTCTTTCTGTAAGTCATTAAATATTTCTCCAAAAGGAAAAGAAAGCACCGGTGTTGCTATTTCTCTCCAAATGTCTTCCTTATATCGCCATCATTCCTTCCATTCTTTCTGTCTGTTTCTCATTTGTCTTGTATTTGATCCTCGGAGCGCCGCCGCAGGTCTGGAAAGTGTGGACGGTCGTTTTTTTTTTTGTTTTTTTTAAGCTTTCTGACAGAAGAGACCGGATTAGAAAGTATGAGTGGACAGCTGTTGCACATATGTTGAGTATGTTTTTAAAGCAGTAAATCCAGAATTTAAGAGACCTGTTCACGTATTGTCAGATTACACAACAGCACTGGAGTGAAAGCATCATTGTCAGTTTACAACACAACATGTTACAACAGGAGGTATATAGAAATGCAGAATGTTCTTTGCCCTTCCTTCACTCTCCCTCTCTTCTCCAGAGGGAAATGTTCAGTAATGTATTTCGTAATGGACTGTAACCTACTGGCAGGTCCACACTGGAAAATACAGTAACTGGCACTATTTACGACTTTGATAATAACCCCGTATGAAAGTGTGTGTGTGTGTGTGTGTGTGTGTGTGTGTGTGTGTGTGTGTGTTTTTCTGTGAGCGCTGTGTTGTGTTTCTGTGTGTGTGTGTGTGTGTGTGTGTGTTTTTCTGTGAAGCGCTGTGTTGTGTTTCTGCACACACACATATAGTGTATATAAGAGTGTATGGATGCAGTGTCTGTATGTGTCTGTGCAAATGTAAGCAGCTGTGAGCCAGGAAGCTTGTTTAGCTCCTCTCGAAAAAAACAAAACATTACTCCTAG
The DNA here is from genome assembly GCA_900302685.1 of Spondyliosoma cantharus. Taxonomy (NCBI): domain Eukaryota; kingdom Metazoa; phylum Chordata; class Actinopteri; order Spariformes; family Sparidae; genus Spondyliosoma; species Spondyliosoma cantharus. The sequence continues at coordinate 20,509 of OMLP01013670.1, forward strand.
CTCGTATGCGTGCATGCGTGCGTGCGCTTGTGTGTGTGTGTGTGTGTGTGTGTGTGTGTGTGCGCGTGTGTCTGTGTGTGTGCTGCAGTAAATAAGGTAAGGACTCAGAATCAGAAGTGACAGTTACTTTGATTTACTGTCAGCTTTCATTGCTGCTGGAGAACAGCGTGCAATAAGATTTTTTTTTCTCCCCTCCACAAAAACCACCCACATCTAGTCCTTTCATTTGTTTGCCAGGATGCTCAAACAAATGAAGTTACTGAATAATGAATGTTGGATGTACATGTAGAGTTTTTTTTGTTTGTTTTTTTTATGCGTGAGAATCTGCCTGTCTTCAGATTGTTTTTGCACTGTTTTGACAGCTGAGGCTGGGTCTTAGATTTAGAAAATATGTTCGAGTCGTGTGTCTGGGATAGGTTCATTTCCTGTTTTTGTTTGGTTATCACATCAGTCATTTGAATACAGCATGTGAGCAATGAGATAATGTCAAAGTCATTTTATTTGACGCGGTAAATACAGGATGTAAGCAACAGTGTACAACAATGGATGAGATGAAAGTGAAAGTGTTCATTATTTTCTATACTCATGTATGTCATATAGTGTTATATATTCTATTCTAGCCAGCAAGCCCTCATGCGTGCCCAAACACATTGTTAAAAGCAAGTATACCTTTGGCCTAAGCCCCAGGAAGAGTGCAAGAAGTCAATTTTACATAGTGGTGAAACGGTAAAATTACATCAGATGATGCAATGGGACCCAAGAAGACTTTTCCCCATAGGCTTACATTGTGAAAGATGCAGCTGTTGAATAGTGGATACAAAATGTTTTCAGTGTCACAACCCCCTGAATAACTTGTTTCACTGTAAGTCACTTGATCTATTCGGTCCACTAACATTTGGAAAGTATGGGAGAGCTGCACTATTAAACCATTTTATCCACATCCAAGCTAACCCCTGGCTAACTTGACTGAGATCCTGGTAATTCTATACCCGTTGACCCAAGCATTTTTGGCTTCATGCGCCACTGAGTAGTTTTCATTGGAATGAATGGAGTGCCGCCTTCAACACTGTATCCAGATTTGCCTCGTTGTCTCCAAAAAAACAAGATGGCAAAGACTATAACGCCAAACCAGAGGAAAACCAATGGGTGATGTTTAACCCATGTTTAAGTTAATCATCATTTAGAGTGATATTTAACAGTTGCCAAAAAACTGTGCTTGAGGTGTGCTGGTACATAGTTTGAAAAAGCAGCTGAACACCAATCAGAAACAATTATTTTAAATCAAACTGACATAATCCACACTGACTGGAAATCTCCAGATGACACAGAGAAACGGTGCATTCTAAATTTGATTAAATGCCTACAAATTAAACGTGAAATCAAAACCAGAGATGACATTACACTGATATTTGAAAATCCTGTATCTAAACTGTACAGAGAGAATCATGTGAAAGAATTAGATGAAGTACAGATAGGGAGAAAAAAAACTTGCGCTGAGTGGACCCTGCTGTCG
>OMLP01013671.1:0-17290 GCA_900302685.1 Spondyliosoma cantharus
GAAGGATGGAGCACGAGATTGACAGGCGGATCGGTGCAGCGGCCGCAGTAATGTGGTCTCTGTATCAGTCTGTCGAAAGGCGAGCCGAAAGGCGAAGCTCTCGATTTACCGGTCAATCTACGTTCCTAACCTCACCTCTGGTCTGAACTTTGGGTTGTGACCGAAAGAATAAAATCCCGGATACAAGCAGCCGAAATGAGTTTCCTTTGCAGGATGGCGGAGCGCACCCTTAGAGATAGGGTGAGGAGCTCTGTCACCCTGTCACATCGAGAAGAGCCAGCTGAGGTGGCTCGGGCATCTGTATCGGATGGCCCCTGGACGCCTCCCTCGGGAGGTGTTCCAGGCATGCCCCACCAGGAGGAGGAGACCCCGAGGAAGACCCAGGACATGCTGGAGTGACTATGTCACCCGGCTGGCCTGGGAATGCCTTGGGATCCTCCCGGAGGAGCTGGGGGAAGTGTCCGGGGAGAGGGAAGTCTGGGCGTCCCTGCTCAGACAGCTGCCCCCGCGACCCGGCCCCAGATGAGCGGAGGAAAATGGATGGATGGATGGATGGGCATACATAAAATAAAATAAAAACTGAAGATCTGTAGATTATTAAAATCAAAACTGAGTGTACTAGAGTGTATCATAAAACCAAGATATTCAATAGACGTAAAATGAATGTGTGTAATGGAGGTGCATTTAAAATCTTTCTTGTGAACGACAGAACCAGCAACATGATCCAGCTGAAAAAAATGTGTGAGCCCATTGTCTTGACTTTCACATCATCAGCCTTGCCAAGTATTTTTAATTTCCTACCTTTGGTCCCTGGATGCCCTCTCCTGGAGGCCCTGGCAGACCTGGTTGACCTGGTTGCCCTGTGGAGCCCTGGAAATACAATGCAAATGTTAAGATAAACTGCTTATAATATTCTGATATGCAAAGCAAATGGTTTATAATAACAATTAAAAAAAAACATTTAACTCCCTTTGTACTGCATATTCAAACACCGACCTTTGTTCCATAAAGTCCAATTCCAGGAGGACCTGAAGGCCCCGGCACCCCCGGTAAGCCTCTGTCACCCTGACACACAAGATAGACAAAACAAACTCAAAACCCTAACTTTCAACTATTTATGCATCTTATGCAGCCCACTATTTTTCATTGCATTTCAACTTTGGTCCCTGAACTTCCAGTCTGTATCACAGACAGTACTGAACACAACTCACACGGTAACACTTGTGCCTCACCTTCGATCCAGGTAGTCCTTTCCCTTCTGGTCCCATTTCTCCTTGCACCCCTGGTAAGCCAGGCAGCCCCTAATTATGATGAAAAAGATGTTTTGTTTATACCCATTAAATATGACAATAACTGTAGCCCTCAATCTTGATGACTGTATCATCTCACCTGTGGTCCTGGGAATCCATCTCCCTTCTTTCCTGGTGGTCCCACAGGCCCAAGATTTCCTTTGTTACCCTGAAGTAGGAGCAGATGAGCAGTCAACATATGGAGAGGGGCACAGAAAGAAATATAATGCTGTTTTATCTATATATTAGCATAAGCAAAACGAGGGGGACACGTCCCCACTGGACTCTTTGATAAGCTGATGAACAAGTAGTTTTTTGGAATTCGCTGGACTTAGACAAAGTGAGACCAAGTTTACGGACCCACGTAGTAAGTTGGTGAACTCTAAAAGTTTTTCAAGTAACAAGGTTCACTTGTGTATCATTCTATAACACAGAGTTGTCCAGTGTGTAGTCCCTTTATGCAACTCACTAAACAAAAATAATGGATAAATAAATAAGTGCAGAGTGAATGGTGGATGATGAATTTATGATGACGTGACGAAAAGCCTGAGGAAAGATGTTGCTCAGCAGAGGATGCTTATGTATCGCTTGTCAGATGGTAGTGCATGCTGAGGAGTCAAAAGCCGTGCTCCTACCACAGACAGTATTCTTGACAGTAGGCAGGGTTGTTGCCATAACATCAGAGGTATCCCCCTCTAATGTTTCCAGCAGTTGGGAAACAACATACAAGACTTCTCTTGGTCTTGAGAAGCTGCAGCATTTATTAACTGACACGCCGCGCCTATACTGTACATTTACCAGTCTGACAACTCACTGCTAACCTTTTCCTCTTCTCGGCTCACAGACAGCAGACCATCCGACAGCAGCTGAAAGTCCGACCCAAACAGCTGTTGTAAGATGTACTAAAGTGTGCTGCAGGCAGAGCTGCTATTATGCATAGGAATATGGTAGTTGTTTAGTTGAATGAATGTAGTGCCAAATGACAGGGCTGTCTCACAGCAACTTACCAATGCACCAAAAATGTTTGTTTGTTGTAGTGCTTTCTTTTAGGTGGCTAAAATACGTCTTGCTGCTGGTACCGTTTACAATGCTCTGCTTCCTTGTAGGTGCTACGCTCTGCTTCTCCACATGGGGAGAGCTGATAGTCAGTTACTGCAGGTAACAAACTGATGATGGATAAGTACCTCATACAACATCCCACATCAAAAGACCTAACTATCCCTTTACTATCCTACACTGAGTCAGTAAGTCAGTCAGTCAGTCACTCACTCACTCAGCCACTCAATTCTGCCGCTATAGTTTTAGCTCTCCACTTTGCTCCGGGAAAAAATAAAAACAAAAACAAAAATAAACTTACATGTAGGTTGGTACATTAACATACAGTGTGTTCAAAATCATGATTACTTTGTCTTGAGAACTGAGCACTCGTAAAGATGACAAGAACATGTGTGAGATCAGCTTACTGTTTGTAGGGGGATTAAATATATCTGTTTACATTACCTTTGGTCCAATGATTCCTGCCCCAGGTTCTCCGACAAGTCCAGTAGGTCCTACAGGGCCAGGATCTCCCTTTCAAGTAAAATACAGCACTGTTATTCATATTCATTATAATACTGTCATGCTGTTATTTCACAAGATACTGACTGACACATAATGTAAGACATACGTTTTTTTTTTATACATCTCCCATGAAATAGCGTTTTGTGTTGTATGTAAGACAACTCCAAACATAGTTGTGTTAATTATAGTTAAAAGTTTTGTTGGCTACAAAACATCACCCGACTAGCATGTCGTTGAGAAGATAATGACTGAATTTAACTTGTCGGTCAACTGTTCCTTTAATGCTTTATTATATCCAATCAAAGAAGAATGAGTTTTGAACTTGTTTTATTTGCGCCATCACTCATATCTTTACTGATGACCTATTTTTTCTATCTAATTCCTGAAATTTCAAATTCATGTTTAACTATTTCTAAATAGTTGGTGAATGCTGGGTGTCAGTCACAGTGTCTTTGAGGATGAGTGTGTGTGTGTCACTGATTTATTGGGTGTCATCACCTTTTGTCCTGGTAAACCATGTCCAGCAGGTCCAGGTAGGCCCGTCATTCCTGGACTTCCGGGTTCTCCCTGATCAACAGAGTCGGTAAAATGGAAGATAATAAGCTGCCAGCAAACAAATGCTTTGGTCAAGACCATGCGAGCAGAGCTACCATTTCTCAACGTACGTAATTCTGTTGTCTCATGGGCTTCAATAAAGCTCCCACCAGTACAGATTCTGAAGCATAATATTCCATAAAAGCTGCTAATAGGTGATTTACAACTGTTCATTATTAAAATCTGACAATTGCAAGTATTTGAAAGAAGACATAAATAATTACTGGTATTGGTATGCATTACCACAGATTTCCTTTTGCGAGCTGATACCAAGTAAAACCACTTTCTTTTACTCTTCTAAGACTGCCCTGCATAACCTCTTCATCTTCTGTATTGTGATTAATCCTCTGATCCTTAATAAGGTTTGTGTTGCCACAGTACCTTATGGTTCTCACACATACATAACATACAGCAATGTTGCTGCTCTGAGAACTCTGCACACCAGTCAAGCTGCTGTGCCTGCGCTGTGACTTTGAATAATGGCCTGAACATTTTTTGCAGAATATTATGATGTCACAGTGCATTTACCCCCTGAATTCTTTTGGATATCAAATGTTTTAGCTTCACAGTTTTTTCCCATTAGAAATTTATATGTCAAATTTAGTTATGACCAAAAATGCGTTTTGTGAGGTGACAATAGCCTTTGACCTTTGGCCACCAAATTTGAATCAGTTCATCCTTGAAGTGAATATTTGTACCTAATTTGAGGAAATTCCCTCAAGGTGTTAAGATAACGCATTCAAAAGAATGGGATGGACTGACGGACAACCCAAAAATGTAATGCTTCCAGCCACAGCTGGCTCAGAGGCACACGTGTTTGTGGTCAGCCATGACAGTTATGCATTTAAAGAGTTGTAGTTTGCATATGACTTTGAATTAGAAGCCCCAATAAGTGGGACTACTCTAAAATCACAGGAGCAAAAAAGGAGTCATACAGACTGCTTCAGCCAAGACCTTAAATATAGTTACCATTCAGTCAATAAACATGAGCTGATCTCAAGCCTCTGTATTATTGTGACAGCTGTCTGAACCTGACCTTAGCTTAACACCCAATGCTGGATTTCCTACCTACAGCAAACAGACATGTGGACCTGACACTGAGGGGAACCTGTATTTAACATACCTTAGCTCCAGCAGGTCCAGATGGGCCTGGAGACCCTGAAAGTCCTCTAGGGCCACGGTCACCTCTGTCTCCCTGTGGAAACACACGCGTGCACACACACACACACGCAGACACGAACATGCACGCACACACACACACACACACACACCAGCATATACAGTGTCATACATCTCAGTGCAGAATTAGTCAACTTTGCATGTGTACGCCAGAGAAGCCATTGTCTGTATTGTCTGTTTGCAAATCGAGGTGATCAATGTGCAAGAAATATTACAACAAATCAACATGTCATCAGGTTGAACAAAGAGCTACCAGGATATCATGTAATACCTATGTCAAACTCAGGACACCATATTTTTCCAGCCTGCGACATTCTGTATTCTAAACCAAGCCAGTCTCCCTATGAAAACAGAACAGCGTAACAAAATAGACAGACATGCCATGGTTATCCAGTAAACCCCAGTCAACTCATCTAACTACAAAGCAAGGACTCTCTGTCAGTCTGTCCGACCGTTCATCCAATCTACTTCACATTTTGCAGGTTTGTCACTGAGGATCCAAGGATGTGCAGTGTCCACTTTGATGCGATGTGGACACGCAACACTTGGAATATTTAAACTTTTTTTGCATAAACAGTGAACACTGACGCTACTCCTATTGAGTGGCTGCCCAATGTGAGTGGTGCATGCACAAGTACATATGCCATTTTGGACAAATTACATACAGAACTGCATGAAATGCAGAAATTTGTTAAGTTAGTTTGTGATTCTGATTACATTTGCAAATTTTCTAAGATAACAATGAACACAAAAGATTTTAAGGCCTCTTAAATGCATAAAGAAAATGATGTCTAATAAAGATAAATAAGATTTGTTTCGTGCATACACAATGTAAGAGCTGTAATAAATAATATCATACAATTTTTATGTGATTATTGAATTAGCCGTTGTCGGATGTCAGTGCATTGTTGCCTATCATAAGATATTTTATCAATTCAATTCAAGTCAAAGGGCCTTTGCTAAAGTTTAAATGTATAATTTACCTCAATATTTGGACAGTCCACAATAACTGCAACGTGAGAGTAGAAAAAATATGCTATGCTATGACAGGTAACCACGTACCGCCTTTCTAAATGATCATTATGAATAATCATTATCAGCAAGTATAATCATAATCATAAACTATGATAACAAATGTTTGCTTTTACAGCAGTTCTGTAAGTTGTCTTTGCCATAACTAAGTGTCCAAGACTCCAGATACAGTCGGGAATGCGTCAAACACATCAGGTAGTGACAAACACCGCTCTGTGCAGCAGTGGGCTGTGGCTTCAGCACTCTGCCTTCATAGAGAGCTGAGGCCATGCCTCTGCCGGTTTGCTCCATGAGCCCTTTTTTCGGAAAAAGTTTGTATGGTAGTGAACGGAGAAAAACAAAAACATTTTTGACCCAGTTTTGATTGTGGATTAAACTACACATATGGTGTTTTTCATTTTTAAAAGATAATCTTCCAAGTCAAGAAAGTTGCAGCTTGTCACCAAACTAATCCAATAAAAGACTTAAATACTAAATACTTAATCATCAAGATTACACAGCGTTACTGACATGATATAAGCTTGCTCACAAAACTGACAAAATACCCTTTCACATAACTGCATTTGTCAATATGACTGGTTTTATTGGGATGTGGCCTCTTCGTTGGGACCTTTTCTGTGCTGAGTTGGTGTTGGTGACATATGCTGAGCAAGACAATGTAGTTCACTAGCCGTTTTTACACTGGGCAATAAGGCGCCAATAGGCCGGCCTTTTGCCGGCCTGGTCGGCGTGTTTACACAGAGGGCAGCATATTGGCGGCTTGTTTTGGGCCGCCAATATGCCTCCTCGGAGGGTACACTTATTTCCGCCTCCATTTCTATGTAAACACGAGGCGTAAATGTGCCGGCCTCTGCGTGAGATGGGCGGAGGTGTCGATGACCTGCACTGTTGTGTGGGCCACCGCCAGGGAGTTTTAAAACCAGGAAACAGCTGATCACAGCAGTCAGTCCATCACTTCATCCGCGGACGTCAAACATGAGCAACTGGAAAGCTGCTGAGATCCAGGAGATTCTAGCGTCTCCTGGATCTCTGTAGTTGACAGCCAGCGGACCTGTTTGGCTAAGTCCACTAGCTGTCAGCTAACTGTGTAGTGGCCGGAAAACTACGAACGGTCACTACTTTCAAATTCAAAGCCCCCCGCTAAGAATCCAGTTCTAAACTCCATTGGGGTGCAATGTGCAGCCTTCTCTGTGTAAAAAGGGCTATAGTAACACAAAACTAGATGATATTTTACTTTATCTATGACAAACTGTGACTTTCTTGGATTGGAAAATTATCTTTGAAATGGACATATGTGTGACTCATGTCACAACTCAAACAGGATAGAAAAATAATGTGTCTCCCTCCATTCACTACCATACATATGTTTTCTGAAATAAGGTCCCATGTGGTCCACTGTAAGGGGCTTGACTTTGGCTTTCTAACACTCTGCAGACTGAAGCTGGACTCATAAATGTTCCCTCCCACATGATCTCACAGGGAAGCAGACGTAAACAAAATGAGGCTTCATTTTGGTGCAACAACTTGCAGTAATGAGTTGCAGTCAGAAAAAAAAAAACAGAAGGATAAACAAGTCTGGATGAGTCGGGAGACGCACAGGTTCATTCTTCAGTGAGAACTGGAGGTTAGCTGTTCAATTTCTGTCAACAGTAGTATGCTAGCTCACGTTAGCCTCGAATGCTATGATGTTTACTGTTATCGCTATCGCTCATTGGTTGTTGTGGTCCTACTCGGAAAGTACCGATGTAATTATCCAAATTTTTGAATTGTAAATATCAAACATGTTTGATACCTGATACCAGGGAAGTCCCGATGAGTCTGCAAGCAGTTCAGGAGGCTTCAGAATGGATCATTAAACCACTCACATTACCACATAATCTGTGCTGAACAGCACATTTTCAACAGGCACTGCACTAGTTTAAAAAAACAGCAGTCAAGAGGAGGGCAGGTAGATGAAAATACATACATAAAGATTGCTTAAAAGCAGTTGTTTTCTAACAAGAAATTCCCCCCTGGCTTTTTCTAGGTTTTCCCTGCCCACACAAAAGTTTGTAAGAGAAAGAGTGACATCAATAGAGATATGTACCTTTAGATACCATAAATGTATGAAGGGATTCCACAGGGGTAATTAATTACTCAACAATTGCTGTATATTTGATGTAGTTACTCCTTTGTCACAATGACACCCCAACAGAATAACTTAGTCTAAACGAGAAACTCAGTGCTAAAGTTCTGGCTATGACCCTACAAACTCATTTTCATGTTTTATGATGGCCCCTCATTCACTGAGTTTGACACCCCTTCTCTAAGAGACTATAAATATATAAATATACTATATAAATATAATACTTCGGTTACAGTTGGCGCTAAATAACGATTACCTTTTCTCCAGGAATGCCTTTCCCTGGGTCTCCCTCTAGGCCCCGCAGACCTGGCAACCCCATCTCTCCCTAGTTTAAATAGCAGATCAAATAGCGTCAAACAAAAAAACATATTGTAGTGAATCACAAAATTGCGTTTGATTCTTGTGTGTGTTCTGAACATTGAAATTAACTTGAGGTAAGTAAATGATCAGATAAAATTATGAGCTGATATGGTGAGTTATTTTTAAACATGTATCACTAACTAAAGAGCAGCATACTCCCACTTCTGGCGCAGGTAAGTTAAAGTTAAAAGACAAAACAAAGCAGCTGAAGCACTACTTTGTTTCTGAAACGTCTTAAGTTAATACAAGTCTTCCAGAAAGTGGCAGTTTTGCTGTTGTTGTGATTGCTGTTATGTTGATGACATTGTAATTTTACAAAATGTGACCTTTGACCTCCAGTCACGGACTCACCTTAGACCCAACAGCTCCATCCTCACCAGGAATGCCGGGTATCCCAGGTGAACCATCAGGCCCCGGCTCCCCCTGGAAAACCCAAAATGTACTTAAAAGTTCTCGGTCTCACTGTTCATTCTATCGAACTTGCTTTTATTTAGAGGAGTTTGGTTGTCCTACCTTTGGTCCTGGCTCACCAACACCCCTCCCTCCCTGAAGTCCGGGCTCTCCAGGGAAACCCTGGTCACCCTAGGAAATAACCATCAAATTATTGATTAAAAGTCAGAATTACAGTGTAAATTTTAAAGGTTGACTTCACTTTTAAAAAGTCAGGAAACTGACTACCTTAGGTTCACCAAGTACAGTATAATATTAAATCTAAGTTGTATGAGCTAAAAAGCTTTTACAACTTAAAAGGCTTAACAAATTAAAAATTCTGATATCAATATATCAGCAGATGTTCACACATTATTTGCAGTGATCCCTCATATGTGGTTATCAAACACTAAATAGTAATAATAGCAGCCAACCGATATATCAGTCGGGCTCTGGTTTTTAGTACTCACACTGTACAGTGTTACATATACCTAATTACTTAAGCATTTAAAAGACTTAGAAAAAGAAATATGCTGTATGCGGTTTAAATATACTGTATGCTTTGTTGATCCCACAAGATGAAGAAGTGTTTCAGGGAAAAAAACACTTAGACAACACTGGAATAATATAGCTTTCCAATAGACAATTTAAAAGCCACACGGTAAACTTTCTTTTGATACCCTGCTACTAACCTTTGGTCCGACTATACCCAGTCCAGGAGGTCCTCTTGGCCCAGAAGGCCCAACAGGCCCTTGTTCACCCTGAAAAGCCACAGAGAAACATCATGGTATAAAATGCAGTTACAACAATAAAGGAAAAACGTTTTAAAGAAGATTCCTAACATTTTCATTAGGCTTGCCTTTTCTCCTTGGATGCCCGCCCCTGGAAACCCCACCAAACCCGGCAGCCCAGAGGCTCCTGTGTTTCCCTGGTGGTCAGACAGATGAGAGGTCAGACCGGTCATAACATCACAGGTTTTCACTATACATGTGTCAGCGATCCCAACCGTGTTTAACCATACCTTATCACCTTTGTACCCGACTCCTGGAGGTCCACGACTGCCCTTGGGACCCTCGTAACCCCTGTCACCCTGTAAGAGACACGACAGGAAGGTTGACAGAACAGGAAGGCTGAGAAGAACAACACGTCACATTGGCATCTTATGACTCGAAGCATATAACCAAGATATTTTGTCTTTTTTTAAATTCAATATTCACATGTCACAGGCTAGTAGTAGCATTTGAATACCTTTCACATAAATTCTGATCGGGTAAATCTGGTTTCTGATTTTCTGAACCACTACATGCAAATTATAAGCAGGACTTTGTTTAGAAGAGATTTGTGATTGTTTAGAAATGTTAATCCCAGTACATCATGTGAGCCCCATCCTATCCCAGCACTTTGAGCAGTCCAGTCCAAACTGCTAGCTGTATGGCTAACTGAGCTAATGGCAGTTACAGTTGGCAGCATTTAGCTGTGTCTTTAATATGCTACCCCCTATTTGTTTTGAGTGTGTCTTCAACAGGTAGACAATTCTTAAATATACTGCATCTTTAAATAAATTATATATAAAAGACTACATGCATGTTGTAGTGAACCAACTTGTCCTGGTACTTACCTTGGGCCCTTGGAGACCCTCACCTGGAAACCCTGGAGATCCTTGCATGCCTGGTGGCCCTGCTGCACCCTAAAAAAAAAAACAGACCTTAATTACTAAATGAACAGATATTACATGACATAAGTGACTGTATAAAGTACTAAAACAGTCACTCAAGGCTATGAGGCGATGTACTGTCAACAGTAATTTATATTTTACCCTGCATTTGTTGTGTAATTATTCAAACAATTAACCCCCAGCGCATCTTGACTCAAGTCCGGCCATGCAAACACCTTCACTTTTACAAACCTTAAAGGAGTCAGGTGAAGTTTCAAAGTCTAGAAAACATTTCTGGAGCTTAACAGCAAAACAGCATGGCAACTTTCTCCTAAACAACTGAAGAAGCTGGGGACTTTTTTTAATTAAAAAATTAAAAGGACATGTAATCCAAGTTTTCAGTAGCCTCTGGCAATCATAATTGAGTTGAAAAGACGTTATTTAAACCTGTAGTGGAATTTGTGTACCCACTTGACCGAGACAATATGTGCGCTAACGCTTTTAGCTTAGCAGCTGAACATTTCGGCTTTAATAAGGGTGTAAATAGTCCATTCAAATCCATTTGGAACCTTAGACCTGGAATAGCTGGAAGCTGGAGCTGTACGGAGCAATTTTATGTTTTTTATTATTTTTATTTCAAACCAGCTACCTCAGCTGTGTAGGAGAATGTTTTGCTATAGATAAATAAAAATATATCCATGTTTTTTCTTTAACTGAAACATTTCAGAGCTATGAAGTGTTCAGCAGTGGTAATTCTTCAGCTAGATATACAGTTTGAATATTCAAATGACTCATTATTGCTATTTTTCTTATTAATCAAAGAAAATAGCAGTGATATGTAAGTTTTACATTTCTAGCACTCTAGTAACACTGGATTTGAAAGGACGCTAGAGGAAGGGTTGTGTTTAAAGCTTTGTTATTGGTCACCACAGATTGCTATCCATGTGTATTTATTTAACACCTACAGACAAGTGCAGACATGTAGCTGATTAAAAAGGGGTGGCCAAAAATGTCTCTGTGCCACAACAGAAAACAAATCACCGGTGCATACTGAAATTCACTTACAATATCTGAACTAATTGCTCTCTAGCACCGATTGAACATTCACCATGGTTAATGGTATTGGTAAGAATATATCAGCTATAAGAGCAGTTAGTGTAACACCATAACAGTACTGTTACACATAGCTTTGGGAAGGCCTAGTTGGGAACAATCATTTTTTTACATTCATTAAACTATCATTGGTAAATATATTTTATAATACAGTTGCTAGTGTTAGATGTGATGCCTAATCTAACCGGTGTTCCTGGTTCGCCCCTTCCCATTGGTCCAGAAGGACCTGGTCTTCCATGGTTCCCTTTGTCACCCTGAAAAAATAATTTTACAGATTAGAAACAGAAAAGTATATAGGACATGCAATCAATAAATACTATTTTGTCAAATATTAAACCTTACCTTTGGTCCAGGGAACCCAACACCATTATCTCCTGGAGGTCCAGGTACACCCCTCAGTCCTCGATCACCCTTTTAGAGGAATGAAAAAGAAGTTTTCAAACATGCTGGCAGCTTCAACCTGCCAACATACTGATTAACTTGATGTATTTGAAACTTTATGGCCAGAATACTTACTTTAGATCCAGACTGCCCCTCTGGACCCTGGTCTCCAGGTCCTCCCCTGGCTCCCTGAGACAGGAACAGAACAGGAAATGACAGATAAATACATAGGAATCCAGGGGGGGCGAAAAGTGAGGGAAAACATAAAAAATCCACAGTGCCTGGAGCACATTGGACAACACCTAGGGGCTAGCAGCTAAAACTTGCAATGGTTAATCTTTGCACCAGGAGGAGCAGTGATGATGGAAGCTGGCGTGTTACTTCAGCGTGAAATCAATTGTTCTTACTTTATCATAGGAATGCAGTATTTGATCTTTATGAGAGTGTGATTCCCACACAGTGAATATTTAATGATTATTGGGCTATCATATCATGTCATTAATATTATGGCTCAGCTTTTTCTTTTTCAACAGAACTGCATGAAAGTTACAGCAATATGGCCGGAAAATGATTTACAGTAACAGGAAGAAAAAAAATGCATGTGCGCCACTCGTCTGAGCGGCTGACTTTATCTGCAGTGGTACCGAAACAAACTATTTTAGTGCAAAAGCCGAAAACGTTTTCTTTTTCCTTGTTTGTTATTGTAGTTATATAAATGTATTTTCGCATGCTGTTTAATTACTGCTAGACCATCCTGACAAGTGCGTGCGTTATTGGAAATGTTCGGATTACACAAGGCACAAGGAGGATTACATTGGCTAATATTTTCCATATTTCCGCAAATGTGGAGGGCACATTAGAGGACATTTTGGTGAGGCGATGATAATATCTAGTCCCTGTTGAGTCTGCTTTGAATGCTCCATAGATCGTGTGATTTCCCAAACTGAATAAATACTGCACATACAAACACACAAAAATCCTGAAAAAAACATTTTCCATGGACAGGTTTAGGCAGGCTACCACGTATCTACAATGTAATAACTTCACAGTGTTGAAAAGTCCAAATGTTGAAATGTATAGGAAAACTATCGATGTAATCATCTCTAAAATTCTCAATATGTTTTCAGCTAACAAAATATTTTGCTTCAGTATTCTTTATTATTATCTTGGGAGGTGAGAGAGCCCAAACACATCATTAGCATTTCAGTGCAATCTTTTTGTTCTTGCTTAATGGGCACTGGCCCTCCCAACTGGTCTCCCAGCCCCACCACACTCATCTGGCGGCGGTGGGACTGTTGAATCAATGACCGATTTTTATCCTGCATTTTGTCGGTGTGCGTTCATGGACACAAAGAGCAACAGACAGATCTGGAGAGGGAGAGCCACTGCACGCGCTCTCTAAACTCCGATCAAACTATCTAAACTTGGTAGTGCTGATAAAATATCAACCAAGAATCTGTCAGTACTCTGCCTCTTCATCCCCCAATATGTGAGGAGAATTTGTATTGTAGTGCTTAGTTAAAATAGAGAAAGCTTGTGAATGGGCAGGTCCTGCCATTTTGCTTATATACTATGAAAATGGAGGCTGACAAACTGATGAAACTGTAAAAACAAGGAGGTGATGAGCAAACATGAAACCTGGGTCCTGTTCTTCATCTATTTCTCTCCTAAAATGTTTTCAGAAACATAGTGTAGTGATGTATGACACTCGCAAAAATATAACACAGCCCCCCTTCTCTGTTTAATCTGGTTATGTAGCATAATTAGCGTAGCTTATTTCTACTGAATAGACAGCTCACTTTTATGCAAACTCTGTTCATTTTCATGACTGAATAAACACATGGTCCATTTCAGAATAATATATGTTCTCATACTATAACTGATAATGCATTCATTTGGACATAACCTCAGGGCTGCAGCAGGTAGAGGATGAGCTCTTCAATAACTTTATATACTGCTGGGTGGCTTAACCTATAATAATATAACCTAGTTACAAGTTTATATTATTGATATAAAATATAAATAAACTAAGTAACCAGTAGGGCTAATGCTAACGATCGAGGCGTCTCTATCTGTATATGCTAACTACAGAAGATCTGTCAAAATATAATAATAATCACCTGACTAAGAAGGCCTCCAGTGTTAGAAGGTGTACAGTGTGTATCTGACCCCACCTCTTCCTTTTGTACTATCTTGAACAAGTACCAAAATATCTAAACCATGAAAATGGACAATGTAGATTTCACAAATAGGGTCTACTTTATTATCTGTCCTTCTCATGATCATATCTATGAAGATCAACTCCAAAGAGATGCTGATGTATATAAAGAAATGAACACTATGCAGATCCCACAAGTTACGGTGTGGTTTTGAGACAAGGAAGGCTCTAGGAAGTAGACAGCTAGCCACAGCACTCTTCAAACTAGTATAATATAGAACTAGAAAATGAATAGATACATAAAAAAAACAAAAATATAAAAAAAGATTTGATTAAATGGGACAAAACATGCATAAACTTTATCATGTCATAATTTGACAGTTTTATATAAGACTTTAATGACAGTAATATTGTTGACGGACTGGTGGATAATACTGTGATACAGCCTGTTCTCACTCCCAACTCGTCAAATACAGCAGCGCGGTCAGTTTCCATGTGCTTCTAGTTCTGATGCTGTGTGACTTTATTAAGTTAACGTACATAAATGATGTAACATCACTTGCGCTACATGACGTGAGTTACTTATGTTCAGAGACTGGAGTAAGTTATTTTGACCCAGTATGATCCTTTCATACTTCCCTGAACCTAACCAGGTTGCGTTGGTGCCTGAACCTAACCAAACCACAACTTTTCACCACATTAATAACAGTTCAAAAGTCATAATGTATGAATTGTTTGTCAGCAAACTTTATTTGGAAAGTGTAACCGGATGTTGCATATCAAATATTATTGCCAACTTGAGTGCAGAGCCCCTCACATGCATAACCTGACTCTAGAGGGGTGGGTAGAGCGTCACAGTTTGAAGCTAAAGGCCACTGAACAGGCTGCTGTATTTGATGAGTTGGGAGTGAGAATAAGTTCGATAGACTGTGATAACAGGTTTAAGAATACATTTTTGACAGTGTGTGTAGGTACATTTCATGGGAACTGGAGACAGATCAGGACGTGGAACCTAATGGGACTCTGACGATGACTGCTGTCATTCAGCTGATGCTGAAGGGGGCAACGAGCATTTAAGGAGAAAGGGAATGGATAACATGTGCCCAAATCCTAATCCTCTGGGACAACGTCTGCTCAAAGACTACAACCAAACATTGCAAGCTTGGATTCCCCGCTTAGAAAGGCAACATTAGGAGCGGGATAAGACCTAATCCACAGCTCACATTCCACAAGTGCAGAGCAGGAGATGGACTCAGAGTGTGTGGTTTCCACCGCAGCACTGATTGTTTCAGCGCGGATGTGGGGGGACAAAGGAATCTTTCAATTTGACCACACACCCATTCAAGGGTATAAAGAGCCCTTTTCAATTTGTACATTAAAACCTGTTTTTATCACAGGTGGACCATGTAATAGTAATATTAGTCTTTTAATCGAAACATTTACATTTAAGGTTGCCTGCTACAGGACAGATGTTAACAGTGAACCAGTCAATCTGAGAGTCCATTCTACTAGGTTGAACAAAAACGAACCACACACTTGGACAAGCCAATATTTTGGGAAACGTACTTAATCAATGTCTTTCTGAGAGTAAAAGTGAGATAATCCATATCAGCCTCAAGTCTCTCTGTCAGGTAGAGAGCTGGAGTCAGGATGTAGTAGCTAGCTTAGCCTAGCTTAGCCTAAAGACTTTAGGCAGGGGGAAACAGCTTTTCTGGCCTTGTCCAAAAAAGTTAGACCAGCCAAAACCTTTGAAATGCACTGATTTACACATGGAATCTTGTTTGTTTAACCTGTAGACGAAGAGAAATGTAAAAATGACTTTTTGTGGTTTTAGGTAGACATACATGCTGGAACTATTTCTTGGCATCAACAATTGATCTGTCAGTTAGTCCTTTGAGATGTTCTGTATCTCTGCTTATAGCACACATTGCCAGATATCATTAGTGTAGTGTCATTAGTGATATCGCTGTATTAGTGTTGTTCCTGGAACATCATAATTAATGTCGTTCAAGGATAGGGTTGGGTATTGTTACAGATTCGGATTCGGATTTTGGTTCGGCATAGTGATTTTGGTTCTTATTAATTCCAAATTTGGATTCGCAGATATGTGTAGCCTTTTGTTTGCACTAATTCATATGTCACGTTCAGAAACTGAAAAGCAAAGCCAGGGGCCCAGTACTTGCCATTAAATACTCAGTGCTAACCACATCCTGACTTTGGCTATATACAGACAGACATGGGATGTTCAAGCATATTTGAAAATGTTGAACGCACCCTGTAATCTACATTCAGCTGAACTATACAAGACCAATTTAATAAAAAAAATCATTTAAATATTTAAGCCAACATATTATACATGTGGTCATGTATGGAGTCACAGCAATATCAGACAATGGAGTAACAATAAAAAGTTACATGCTGTTACGCTTTGTATCTTCCGACTGCTCTGTATTCCAGATGATTATCTGTTTTTTCTTTCAATTCCTACATTTTAAGGAATTCCATATAAATGTTAGCCAAGGTTCTCTGTTGCTAAATCTGGCAGTTGCCTGTCATAACTTTGACATGAAATGTAAATTACAGATACATTTGAGGTATTATTTGAATATGAATCATGTACTTCATGATTTTGGCTCCACATCTGTGAAACACCATACATGGTGATGTGACTGGTCACCAGAATCTACTCACTGATCTTATCTCGGTTACTTGGATCTGATCTCGGTTACTTGTAGTGAGAAACCATTGCTGAGTCTCTGTGTATAACAGAATATCAGTGTACTTCACCTGCTCCCCTCTGGGTCCTCTGGGGCCAGGAGGTCCATCTGTACCCTAAAGAAAGTCATCAATATAATATTACTATATACACACAGTACTTGGCCACAGAAAAAAAAAAGTCATCATGGAAATTTAATAAATAACAAAATTATGAAACCTACTTGTTCTCCCTTTTTACCAGCAGCACCACATTCACCCTGTTCTCCCTAGAAAATACAACCAAGATACAGTTAAGTGAAGCTCAGAGAATCTTTCTTATCTGACTGCAGGCAACTTCTGTAAATAAATTGTTAACATTTATAATTTTCATATACTAAAGAATTTGCCTTGACCGAATCTTTCCTTTATATTTCTCTAATGGTAGTAGTGACTCATCACAAATAAACACTATTATCTAAAAATGTCTCATATCAAAAAATAACCATCATACATACCTTTTCCCCTTTACTTCCAGGTCGACCCTATAGAAAGGGAGAATTTACATTAAACGGTTGGATGTCTGTCCACCAATCATCAAGTCACTTCAATGGTCCACCGACCAACTAATATCAAAATACTACTAATGCTATGAGAGGGTTAGACCACATAGACCAATATGTTGCTAATTGTATTATATATACAAAGTATTGGATACAATT
>OMLP01013672.1:0-16444 GCA_900302685.1 Spondyliosoma cantharus
CAGGGGGTGTGTGTGTGTGTGTGTGTGTGTGTGTGTGTGTGTCTGTGTGCGCGCGCGTGTGTGTGTGTGTGTGTGTGTGTGTGTGTGTGTGTGTGTGTGTGTGAGAGAGAGTGTGTGAGTGCGAGAGCCAAATTCTCAAGAGACACTCAAGCAAAAATTTCCCATCAGTCCAAAAGTAGTAGAAGTGAAAAGAAAATAGAAAAAAAAAAGCTTTTGAGCCTGCGGTGTAAGTAACCAATTTGTCTCCTACAAAAGTTAATTTAGGTCTAGTCAAGCATCCCAGCATAAGTATAGAGAGAGATAAGGTGTCCTAAACGGCAGTCATTCCGGGAAGAAAAATATGACTGCAACGCTTATATTATGCTGCCTTTTCTGCCATTTTGTCTGGAACGCGAGATAGAATGATTACTACATCTATGATATCAGAGAGGCTGCGAGCAGGTGCGTGATTATGGCAGACAGACTGTATGTAGGATGTTTTTTTTTTTGTTTTTTTCCTCTGCGTTTCAACAGACGGAGGAGAAACGACACGAATACATCTGTGCTCTGCAAAACAACAGTAACCAACTGTGTACAGGTGCCGTGCTGATTTGAATTCACGCTACATAGTAAACAGCTTTGCCTCAGCAAACTGCAATTGTTAGCGAGCAAACTAATGATTGGCGTGGTGAAAAAATGTAAGAAAAAAAAAACCCTAATAATTGACAGAACCTTGAAGCGAGCGCTTTTTAAAAAAATATATTTTTAACTGTGATTATTTGAACTCTGCTCCCAAATTCGCCGCCTTCCATGCTCAAACTCTCACACACACACACGCATAGATGGATTTATAGCCGGGTGATGAGCAGCGATGTCAGCACCCTCCCCATCTGTGGCGAGCGGGCTTCTGGGTGCTGCACATGGCTGTGAAAGAGCAGGCGCCGCACATCTCTGACAGCTCTGGCATCTCCGCACTCCTCATCTCATCTTCATCTCCGCTGCCCTCCTTTTTTATTTGGCACTGCTCATTTGATAGATCATGACACCAGCACTGCCAGCAGATTACTAAGCGTTTCGAGACTGCTCTTAAAAATGTTAGCAAAACACGTCCCGGCCTTTGAATCTTCTCCCGTTTGTCTCGTATCCCAATCATTTTACATTTCCTCTCTTTATCAACCCACCCCCCTCTTCTCCCCCCACCTCCTCCTTTTCATCACGTTTCTGCCCTCTCTGTTTATTATTCTTTACCATGTGGCAGCGCACGCTTTTCTTGCAAATCAGTCCTCTGCTGCTTGCTTTTTTTTATTTGGTGTATGCATTTTGTACAGCCTGCCATGCTGTTTGTGATTGCCATCTGTCGCCCTGTGCGAGAGAGCAAAATGCTGCTGTGTATTTCTCTCACTTTCTTTTTCATTCATTCACTCGTCCTCCTCCACCTCCTCTTCCCGTCTTCTGCGCGGGGAGTGCATGTGTGCACACATGGCTTCGCAAACAGATGTACAATGACAGCACTCGACGAGGGCCGTCAAATTGGGCCAGCGAGGCATGTGTGTCTCTCGCATCCACCTGCGTTGGGTGTTCCTCCCCTATCCTTTTTGACTCCTTCTTTTTCCTGATCTATCTATCACAAACTCTGCAAGCTGTCGCAACGGGGTGACAAGCGGCCCATGCAAGCGCTCCTCCGAAATAGACAGGCAAGTCAGGGAGCTCATTGTTGTTCAGGACACGTCTGCTGGAGCACAGCGCTACAGTAGCTACACATCGCCGGCCTCCCCTCCCCTACACCATCCTGCCTCCTTGCGAGGAGCGCTCCCTCATTCATTCGCCTCCAAATTGCTTTTTCTCCGTTACTCACGCTCCTGGAAAGCCGGGGTTGCTCGCAGGAATTCATTGGCTGCTTGGGAGAGGTTCCCCGATATTGGTCTGGCCTGGAAAAACCCAGCAGGTTCGATATCAGCAACACCAGACTGAAGAGGACTTTCCAGCCAGCTACAGCACATGCTCTCAGCATACTTTGTTTTTCATGTTTGGGGGAAATTTTGGGAGAGGTCGTATGCGTCACGGGACAATAGGCAGCTTTATGACCCCCAGGCTTTATTCAGGCTCATCTCGGAGGTGACAGAGTTACTGCCCTGCACTGTCAAGTTAATTACTCATCAATATGCCTTGGTCACCTTTATGGATATCTTTGATTATGCAGTAAAAGCAAAATGATCTCACTGAAGTCCAGGCTCTCTGACATCACTGTCTTTTCTCCATTTTGATTGAGGGTTAGGGTTTAAAGTCAGGTATGTCTACCAGTGGTAGATATGGGAAAATACATAAATGATTCCCAAATCTTATCTCACAATGGGTGAGGTAATGGACCTCCATAAAATGTTAGCCGCCCTAAAGCAAAATGGGAGAATTACCCATCTAAGAGACTTGGATAGGTTAATGTAAGTTGTGACAGATTGATTGCATTTCTCCCGCAAACATAAAAAAAGGACCGCTCGGAGCTTCCAACCCTACATGATATCTATGATCTGAAGAAGTGACCTCAACAAACTCTTTCAAACGACAAAAATAATGAACTTGCCGCAGCTCACAGCCTGGTCTTGTCGCTGAAACCACACGCCTTACGTCTTTGATTATTATGGACATGCACAAAAAAAAAGCACAAGCTCCTCCATGACCGACGTGCTCTCGGTCATCTTTAATTTGTATTAAAAACTGTTCGTTCGGTCCGTCAGTGTCGGTGTGTACGCATGCACAGGACAGATGCAAATTTGCGAAAGCGTTGAAAGGTATGACATGATTAACCCCCAAGGGGAAAAAAAA
Source organism: Spondyliosoma cantharus (assembly GCA_900302685.1). Classification (NCBI taxonomy): domain Eukaryota; kingdom Metazoa; phylum Chordata; class Actinopteri; order Spariformes; family Sparidae; genus Spondyliosoma; species Spondyliosoma cantharus. The sequence continues at coordinate 2,800 of OMLP01013672.1, forward strand.
GTAGCTATTGGAGCAGAGTTTGCAGTGAGTCAGCGCTGTAATTAAAGAGGAGCGATCAATCTGTACCACTGACCACACTACTTATGCCAAGTCCATCGAATGGCTGCAGTAAAGAGCTAATTTAGAACCATTAGGGACTGCCGAGTTTGCAAACAGCCCAGTAATGATGATGGCTGATTCAAGTTCAAGGCTTGGCCTCTGTAAAATTGTCAGACCTGGCAGTCATAAGGCAGGATCAGTGGAAGATCTCGGATGAAGAGAAAGCGCTAAAGATCTATTTAAATTATTTTCCTCCTGGTCATTCATCTGTATTCAATGGATGCTGGGTTATCGGTCAAATCCTCCCATTTCTTCAGCATGAGGGCCTTCACCTGCCAAGTGAAGAGAGCACAGAAGTTTCCTCTATTACAGGACTATTGTGTAAACAAGTCTGGCTGCCCTTTTTCTGTTTTTTCCCTTTGAGAGGGCCTTTTTCCATGCTCCTTTAGCGGATGGCGATATCAAAAAAGATGCCAAAGGAACACACGCTGAGAGGCTCGCACATGTGCGACACATATACAGGAAAACAGTTCCAGCCCAGTCTGTCGCAAAACACACAGTCTCTGCACTGGCACCCGTCTCATACAGTAAGACCTCAAAACACAATGGAGGCAAGAGAGATACAAAGTTATGGATGCAGGATGGAGGCAGCCAGCCATGTCCTTCTTCTCCTGTCTCGCTGGCAGGCGGCCCCTTCGGTTGGGGGAACATGACCTGAAAGCATAGCGGTGCTCTGTTTGGTCTGCCCGTGACCTCCTCTCTCCCGTGTAGCTCCGCTATGCACGATATCATAAACTCCCACTGCAGTGACATGCTTTAATGGGAAACATACGGAAGAATAGTAGTGGACAACGGATGCTATTAAAGGTCAAAGCGAGGCGCATAGTGACAGTCTGCGAGGGCGTAACCTTGATCGTTAGTGGTGTCACCCTCTGGCCCTGCAGCACCTATATACAGCGTAGATACGGATGGATATTAAATGTGGCTAGTTCTTCCGAGAGAGAGCCTGCTAAGCATGTCTGAGAGTTTTTAAGCACTTGTGAGCAACAAAGGGAGAATATTCAAGTTCAAGTATTGGAGTCGGAGTCCTATCAGTCACATTCCGCCAGACTTTCCTTTCTAATCTCCCCCTCTCCATAAAAAAACCCTTTATGGCTGCCTTATATGCTTGACATTTAATTAATGTTTCAGTCATGTGTGCAATAGAGCACTGACAGCAAGCCAAGAACACTACATCTATGCAATCAGCTGTCACAGTGCTATCACTGAGCCCCGCGTTTTGTTCATTTTCCTTAATGACGAATGGGAGAGCTGTTTCTAGAGTCCCGGCTCGCGGAGCCTTTTTCCACGCCGCCTGTCTCATTTGCATACCGCGCAGCAGCTCCACTTTTAGCATGATAGTAAACTAATGCGATCCTTTTGACCTTGTTTCCACTTGCCGGTGAAGGACCAGGAGGTGACCACTTTCTCATAAGGATTCGCTCTTACTTTGCCTAGATCAGCACACTCTGTTTGTCTGATCTGCCGGTGCTGACCTGAGATTCCTCTACCTCTCCCCGACCCTCTGCATGTTAATGAGGAGCAGATGAAAGGGAGCCCGGCTGCATTTCAAACTCAAATACACAATAGGAGCTAGTGAGCAGGAGCAGCCTGTGGTAATAGCAGATTTACTGGTCCAGTAGGTGAGAGTTATTAGTGTGTTCGAGTCAGAGTCAGGACTTCATTGTTCCCGCATCGGTCTGATTCAGTCGTTACTCACTGTAAACGTGTGGTGCTGATGGATATGCTCTCTGATCACTTGGGCAAAAAAAACAAACCGCGTTTCCGTGTTTTTGTTATTCTTTAGCCAATAACCTTTTGTGATGAAACGGCCTTAGTCAGAAGAGCAGACGATCGAAATGCCACCGACGAGCTTGTGCGTGACAAAAGAGCCGGAACGCGATGTTGCTGTGGATGACCAGACCCGATGTGTTGCTCCTCTTGCTCTGTATGATGCCACAAATGATGCGTGATCATTTGTGCAATTGACTAAGATCTGCTTCTTAACCCTCACCCCACCAACACATTACACATGTGAAGAACACTATCTGGAAACGACCTACAACACTGTAAGAAACAACGCATCGCAAAACACTAATTCATTAGTTTACCATCCTTGGATTCAGGCTAACCCTTAAGTTAGCATCACCCTGGTTCACTCAACATAAAGCTAAGCAATCAAGCAGATTTTTCTAATTGGACTTTAGATTATTGCAGACAACAAGCTCCGTATTCATGATACTCTATGATACAATTCTTTCAAGGTAATCTTCAGATGAACACCACTTTTAGGATTTTTGAAGCATAAATGAAATTGCCAGAAGTAATAAGCTAATGTTGGGCTTTAAACAAACTACATTGCAGTCACATTAATTCAACGTCGCCACAACAAAGCATCTCACTATACTATACTGTACACACTTTACTTTAAATTGATCATTCCACAGGTTGGAAACTATTCTAAAAGTTGAAATAGTTTGTAATTAAAGCCTGCCTGTAGAGGCAGACTAGTGAGGAGATGAGTCTCCGCGTTCGGCATGATGACCTTTAATGTCCCTGACAACCCTTTTCCGTCTCATTGAGTTAGTTGTTCGCAATTGCTTTTTTAAAACTCTTTCACATATTGTCAAATGTATGTTAACTGCTGACCTTCAGGCACCTGAATACCCGTTCAAAGAACCCATTGACTTTGAGGCTACCAGGGATGCAAAAAAATCTAACTCATTTCCGTGTTTAAGGACAATTTCAGCAGCACTGGAATGATAGAATAAAGTACCTTTGAAATATGACAGAATGTATACTTGGTAGGATTATATTAAAGTTATAATCCTCTGCTACAGCAAACATTCCTTTCAGCAGCTAATTTGTCACACATGGAACTTAAGAGCAACTGCTTACATCTGCAGGACAGTGGACAGTAGTGAAGGTGATCTGAAATTAAAACAGTAACACCAACTACTAACAAAAGAAAAATACAATATGAAAACATATGTACATTTAGTGACTGGCTATTGCTGAAAAAAAAGCCCATCATAAATGCTATTAAAAATGCTGTTTGATATAATGAAAATCATCAGGATTATAACTTTAAAGTAAATGCTGTTATCTAGGTCTGAGATCAAACGAAGAATTTTGTTTGATCGTTTCTCAGAAACTTTAAACTAAAACCGAATTGAATAAAGTGATAACAAAATTAGTCATTTCACTGAAGAGTGAGTAACATAAAATACTGTAATGCAATCTCTTCTGGCACCACGCTCTAATTTATGTCTGCCATAAAAGAGCCCTTTTATACTTATTGTCATTAAATGTACAAAACAGTATCCAAAATTACATTTCCGCCCTTTTTATCTCAGCACCGTTTGACAGCATAAATCTTGCTCATAACGACCTGCCTTCCAATCACGATGCTTTTGCAGGGGAATATGGCAGCTGCCTGCAGCCTTTGATTTCATCTTGCCCCAGATCTGCATTGTAATGAGCACTCAGGTCAATCAATAATTCACTGCGGTTTCATGAAAAAAGAAAAAAGAAAAAAAAAGAAAACAAACAGATCAGCTCATGAGTAAAACAGGAAAAGGACTTTGATCAGTGCCCTCTACAGGCACACATAACGCTGGTGTGATGCTTTCTTCTCCGTGTAGTATTTGTCAAAGCTGAGAGACGGAGAAATATGGTGAAGAAATCTACATCTGCGTGTCTGAGGGGGGTCATACATTGACGGAATGACATTTAAATGTCGACATTTATGTGTGTATTCTATGTAAAGCGGAGAAAGCACATTTGCTTTGAGCTGATTGTTATTTAGAGAGTCGTGCTGCGACTTGTTTAAAGCACTGCAGCATCTATTGCTTTTTTTTCTGTACGGGGTAAATCTATTTCTCACAAGGAAGTCATAACTTTCTCTGGATGTGTAACCACAGATGTGGCTTTTATTTTTGGAAGAAAAAAGAAACATTATTATACAGAAACCCCTTGTTGGCATCATAACCACGCTCTCGAAGGTGTTTTTTGAAGTTAGTTGTGTAGAAAAGCAATATATCAAGACAAATAACTGCATGTAAAAAAGATATAGGGAAGTCATTACGAGCCAGTCTGCATTCAACAAAGTAACACAAATTGAACTAAATCTGCAGACTCCATGAGTCCACTCTGCTATGATATGCACGATATGCTATATATGTCTGGATATATTGGAATGATGTCAAAATACGGTTGTGCCTCGCTGAAGCCTCATCACCTCGGCTGTGCATTTATCATGCGCTCCTGAATTGGAAATATTTCATGTACACACATCTGAAAAAAAAAAATCATGTACAAATATCACTTGCTTAGACTGAAAAAAAACATGAACATGACAGCCTGGACAACTCACAGAAACGTGTGACAAAAAAAACATATGTTCACAAAGAAGAAATCTTTACCCAGGCAAAAATGACATTTGCATAAAGACATTTTTTTTTAATTAACTTATAAGTCCAGTTAGTGGGATATAAGGGGATCAAGGGGCAGACATTTGATAAAATATTCATGATTATGCTTTCATTCATGTATAGTCAACTGAAAATAAGGAACACTGTTTTTTTGCGATGCCTTTTATATCTTCCTCCATGTTTCTGCACCGTTCTTTGTTGGAGTGGCCACATTTAGGGGACAAGGGGTGTCGCAGTTTATTGCAGCCTGCAACCACACAGCTAGATGGCGTTAAAAAAAATCCTACACACTGGACCTTTAACATCTACAAACATATTCAACTCATATTTGAAGCATCTGTCAGAAATCTGAAAAAATGTTGATCACACAAATCATTTGGTAATTACATACATACAATGAGAGAGTGGTTTGGTTGAAAATAATATAATAATATAAATACTCACCGTAAACAGACTAAAACACGTTGTTAAACTCCACAGAAACAAAAAGTCAGCTGCGGTTTGGTCAAAACGAACCTTTAATTCTCTAGATGACTCCTCTCTGCTTTTGCTGCCGACGCTCCCGCTCCTTCTTCAGCTCAGTGGGTGTTTACTGTGTTACCTAGTTAGCTCACTGAACAGGAGTCTGCTGCTGTGGAGTCCATAAGGCCAAATACCCTGTTACCCCGCAACGTTAACAAGAGTGAAACATATTTTATGTATCCAGAATTTCAAAGAGGCTCTTCCTTGGCCCGTGCTCCAGCCTGCCTCCAACTTTCAGTAAAAAATGTTTCAGTAATCCTGCTGACAAACAAACAAACCAACAAACTGAACTGAACTGAAAACAACCTCCCTGTCAGAGGTCATGATAAATCTATTGCATGTCTACAACTTTAGTAGTGGTCCAGCTTGTATGTGCTTCACACAATCCACAGTGGTTTCTTGACAACATCTGTTGTCTTGTTGTTTATCACATGTGTAACGCCCCCTCTTTATCTGTGTGTGTTTTTCTGTAGTTCCCCCGGAGGACCCAGTCATCAGCGGAGGGCCGGTGGTGAGCCTGAGGGCTGGTGACCCGCTCAATCTGACCTGCCATGCCGACAACGCTAAACCGGCAGCCTCTATCATCTGGATCCGCAACGGAGAGGTCCTTAATGGGGCCATGTACTCCAAGGTAAGCTTAGAGGTGTGTGTCATACCAGGTTTGAGGACCGGCTGGGAGACAGGGCGGGGTGGGAATGATGGGCGAGGGTCACATGGTGGCTGTGCTTTCACTCTCTAGACCCTTTTTTTTTTTTATTTTATTTTTTTTTAAAAGTGACCTGACATGGGGAATGAAAATACCTGTTACTTTCCATTTGTGCACGTCTTGCTATGCCATAAATAACAACCGCAAAATGATAAACATCCACGAGATGTTTCAGGGTGACTGCCTGAGTCATCGGTGGGCGTTTGCCTCAGCATCCAGACTGCTTTTTGAAATGAAATCCCTTGAAAAATCCAGGTTGTGTTTTGATTACAAAAAGACGGCTGGCCTTTTTCTTTTTTTTTTTTTCCCAGTATACAAATCAACTCAGACAAGCAGATGGCGAGATCATGAAACCGCCGCTGACTCTACGTTTCTCTCTGGTGTTTTGATCTCCCTCTTCATTGGCGTTTGTCTCTCTTTATCTTCCCAACCTGTTATGAAAAATCTACCTCGTTGCTTTTTCCGTGCCGGAATCTGCCTGAACCCTTTTCACAACAAAGTCTGATTCCCGCTGACAGATCTTGTTCGCACCTCTGACGCTCTGGTATGCCATCGCCGCCGTTCGCACCAGTCTGCCGGCGCGATCACCTGACCCCATAGACTCTTGACTGACATTTACCCTCAAGGCTAATCATGCAATCAACACTGTCATGTTCTATTTCCATTAAAACAAAGGACATAAAGAGACCAGGCACTTTAGAGCACTAACACCTCCCCCGCCTCTTCTCGCTCCCCGTGCTGCCTCATCCCATTATCGGCTTTTTTCAGAGAGCAGATAAATGCCATTGATTGGGCTGGGATACGGCACCAGGCCGATTTGAATAAAGTGATTGCTGGAGGTGCCGCTCGCTAATGGTGGGCGGAGAGCGCGCTTCCTGCCTTCACTTCCTCTCAGAGCGACGGCAGATATGAGGACTTTCTGTGCTGGTAGCTGATGGATGCTCACATGCCTGCACTGAGCCCGAGTATGTCCCCCTGCCCCCTTATCTCTATTGCCTACCATTAAAAAAGCAATGGGTTCGATTAAAGGAAGATGACTCTTTTTTTTGGGGTCCGTAGAGAAGTAGGGGGACATTTCGTAAGCATAATCATCTGCTCTGATGGTCCTCCCATATATCCCGCGGATGAAGAGGACTAATGTGAGCAGATGTGGTGGAGGATTCGCAGAAATGGTTTTCCTGATGGTGTCATGCCTAATGATAGTTCTGACCCAAAGATAATTTCACACTAAGGCCTCCAAAAACCTCATCGCCATGACCTCTTGGAAAACTATTTACTGGACCAGTGGTTAAAGAGAAAGTGTGAGATTAAGATCGCCTAAGCAAAAGTGTGTGTTGGTTTTTATGGCATAAGAGGGTCACTGAATTGATGCATTGCTTATCATTTGTGAGGGTAGCTTTAACAAAAAAAAAAAGAAGAAAAAAAAACAAGGCTGCAGTATATTATAGAAAGGGCAGCCCAAATAATTAAGTGGCAGAGCTTGTCGCAGTAAGGTGAGCGGTTCAAATATCAAGTCTAGCTGTGGAAATGTGGGCAGAGGAAATTAATGAATAATGTCCTCCCTTCCCTCAAACGCTCGTCGCCCATCTGCTCCAGTAGAGCCGCTCGGTGGCCAGCGGCAAAGGGCTGTTTGTAATGCGCAGCCTCCAGGTCTGAGCTGCGGTTTCAAAAGGTGTGCACACTCGCTCTGTGATACTTTTGTAACGGGAATAGTACTACAAATCATTTGAAAAAACATGATGCATTCCCTCCTCCCTAAATGTACTACATATTTATTTTTATTTTTTTCGGAATGCTCCGGTGGCAAGCTGAGAGGTGAGCAGGAGTCTGGGGAGTTATCTCAGTGTTAGGGGGGTTTTAAAAAAAAAAAAGAAAAAGAAAAAGAAATAATGACATTTTTATGAGCTGCTCTCGCTGGCAAGAGCCAAATAGTGCTTTTTTATTGTATACCCTCTCAGCTTTTGCAGTAAAATCGTGTTGCTGCTTAATATCAGGTAAAATTGCTAAAGTTTACATGAAGCTGCTACTATTGATGGATATCGTTTTCAGCAGGGAAAAAAAGAATTATCCCCTTTTTCAATCCGAGTTTTACCTCCATTTCCCATCCCTTCTTCGTGCTCAAAGCAACTGCTTTTACTGCATCTAAGTTTCATTCCCCCATCCATCATCAGAGTTTTCTTTTTGTTTTTTGCGCGTGTGCGTGCGTGTGTGTGTGTGTGTGTGCGTGTGTGCGTGTGTGTGTGTAATTAGACCACTTTATTGCATTTTAATCATCGCACTCGCTGAGTAATATTGTGGAGAAATGCTTACAAACAAAGTAGCCAATTAAAATTTGAGTGGGCATTAAACATGTCAACTTTTTTTTCATTATGAAACAGGTGTAGTTTTCCCAGCAGCGAAGTCAGCCAAAGGGCTCTTTGCTTCCAACATTAATGTAATTTGTTGTGCAACTCTTGAAAGGATCTCAAAAGGTTTCGGCTAGCTAATTAACCTCATCTTTTTTTTTTTTTTGTTCGGCCTTTAAAATTAAAAGTGTGATCCGAAATAAAGATAACCCCAATGAATGGCTTTTCGCGACTTTAGAAATGATATTTTTTGCCGTGAGTTAAGTTAAACAGTGACTATGGTAAGGCACATTTCTTAAAGACATATATTAAAGGTATATATTATGTTAAAGAACCCTTGTGTGGTCCATAATAATAAAAATCATAATATGAATAATACAAAAAATGGCTGACTGAATACAAACCAGAGATACAGTTGGTATCAAATCAAAGGCGTGCTGGTTGGGTTTGCGGAATATTAATGATGTATAAATTATAATCTTTTGCTTACTTGGTAAATTCAATACCATCCCCCAGGGGCCTTCTCTCTGCTACATTCCCTATTACTGACCCAATCAAGGCATTCCCTGCATGCTCGCCAGGTCTCAGCAGGTCATTTTCATTTCTGACTTAATGTTTTTAGATTTATGCTCTAGATGACTTGAGGGTTTGAAGCAAATACTCATAAAAGATGAGTAACAGGCACTTCTTATTGTTTTTCTATCAACTTATATATTGACCAAATGAGATCATCCATGGTAAATCTGATTCTGCATGAAGTAAAATGCAGGTAAGAATATACAATGGTCTATTTTATGTAATTGTAATATTCACAAGAGGATATGGTAAATATAGGGGTGTAGGACAAAATCCAGGCCCCTATACATATCTGGGCATCTCTATGTGCTCCTCTGGCTATTCACTCTACTGTCTTTGTGGGCCCTCCTCTCATGAGACCCCCCTTTCACCTCACCACTACCCCTTTCTATGATACAGTATTGGTAGTCTGTTATCTGCTAGTGGTAAATCATATACTGCTGTTCTCATAGAACATGGTTTCCATTTGCAATGAAGTACTTTCTATTATTAGTATTTATGCATGTGGATTGTATATAGATACTAGTTAACACTGACAGTAAACCATTTGGCTGTACAGTTCACTGGTTGGTTGCAGACTGACTTCTCTCTACATACGCATCACCAGCAGGTACTTTTTTTTTTCTTTTTTAAAGCATTTTGAGAAATCACAGTTGCTGCCATCAAACATAATGTGATGACTAAGACCTAGAAAAAAAACAGTTTAATGATGATGCGCTTTTAACTAAACTTCTGACTCAATGCCCAATTTTTCCAATGTGTTGGTTTTCAGACTCCATTGCAGTTGAGTTGCAATGTCCTATCTAATGAAGTCTGTTCGGTAAATATGCTTTGACTTTGCTTTTATAAAAGAAGTTCACGTTGGATCCTGGCTTGAACAAATTCTAATAAAATCCCAACCTTTATAGTTAATCCACTGGTATTCATGATCATCCATCCGTTCAACATCTTGCAAAGAGTCTGCCTTTTTAAACATTAGGAAAACACAAACACAGCCGCGGTGCATTTGGTATGCATGTTGAGGGCCAAATACATTTTAAATGTTCATACATGGATTAATGGCAGCATTAACATGAAGACAAGTGGAACGCAGGTTCAAGGTAAACACAGTGAAGGTTTAGCGTTATCGGTAAATGAGCTTAGCTGGCAGCACATCAAGTTTTATTTAGTAGATAATCCATTTGGTTCAGCCGTTTTTTTAATTAGTAGATAATCCAGATGGCTGGGCTTTCTGAAGCCACTGGCTGGTCACCTCGACTGGCAGGTCACCTTCTTGTTAAGTTAACGTTTGGCCTTGCCGATTTGTAAGATATTTTACTCTTGAGTGTCATCCCAACTCGTCAGATACGGATGCTTTGGGTTGGCAGGTCAGACCAGCCACCGACCCAAAGCGAGACTCAACAATCAACTGTGTTACAAATTTGACCTTTAAGCTTGATTAGTTGTTGTTGTTGTAGCTGAAGACATGTTAAAGCCACACTGAAAATAAGCACCCCCACAAAGTAATACAAAACGCAGTGGCTGGCAGAGGGAAGTTGCACAAGCACAGCCCGTGCCTGCAGATATTAAGCCTGAATTCAACAGGTTGCCAAAAAAAAAGAGCCCCCCTGTTTCTCCTCTGTTTACTAACACATTTTCACGACTTGATAAGCATTTGTTTGGCTCACTGTTTTGTATTTCTTTGTCTCCTTTACCCTCTAGTGGTCAGAAATCAACAGCTGCAGCTTTAAATATACATGAAAAAAAAGCAAAGCGTTCCGTCTCAATCTTGTTACTCTTTGCCATTCCTCTCCTAGCATGGTTAAAAATATTCCCCACATAGGCTCTAGGCGGTGATATGAAAATTTATCAATTTGTAATGTGGCATGGTGTTGAATTCAATGCAGCAGCCAGCTAACCCCCTCTCTAAGATTAATGACTTCAGACAGGTCCAGAGCGACGAGGGAAACAATCCTGATTGTGTCAGAAAGGATATTACATTGACATATCCCGCGTCTGACAGCTAATGCGTTCTGCTTTGGAAGTGACTCACGCACAACTATGAATTCCATCACATGGTTCCTCACATACAAATGGACTTCACAGAAACATGTATGGCATCTATAATATCCTTATGCTTGTGAAAAAGGCTAAAAAAACCAAAAAAAAAAACACTTGTTTATCTTCAATGGAACAATACGGACGGTTTTGAGAGAGGTACCTTAAAGTACTTGAAGTACTCGAACTGTGAAGTGGTTAGACACAAAGATTTCTATAGCGATGTCTCCCTGATTTTAACAAGTTCAATGACATTTTAATTATTCAGAAAAAGCTATGCTTGAATGAGAATGAGAGCACATACTTAGAGTTTTATTAAAAAGAAACCCTTGCATTGAAGTAGAGAAATGAGGAGATAATTACTGTGGTTTGTACATCGACAATGAGCCACAGTTTGACTCAGCTACTGATTAAGGGGTAGTGATCATGGTGGTTGAAATATATATGCTGCTTGGGACACTTTAATGTAGTGTTAAGTACCTGGCTAAGTTTCAGTTATGACACCTCCATGTACCTTTTGTTCCTTTCTGGAACTTTTGTTTTAAAATTGAAACCTTTGGTACATTAAGTCAAGAGCCGTGACAACTGGACGATACGTTGCTTCGCGGATTGAATTAAAATCGGTGTGACTGTTATTCTTGCTGTATGATGTGCTTTAAGAATCCAAATAAAGGAAAAATCCATGGAAGCAATCCACACATTTGTGAGGCAAATTCAAAGGTAGTGGCTCAGTAAAGTAGAGCCGGCGAGTCCACTGCCGGCTCCCTCTGGTAAACGTAGTGGTTCTGCTTCTATATAAGGAAAATGTTTGATGTACTCCACTACGGCACGGTCCTATTTTTCTTCAAAAACACAAAGCAACGGTGAGCCCCCCTTAAAGAGATGGCAGGGAAATGCATCTTGACTTTGTGGTTGACCACACTGTGCCCTGTTGCCCACGCAATTTGTTCTAGTCAGTGACTTTGTTCTGGGCCGCACTGGTTAACATAGACTCCTGGAGCCCTCCCCTGAGCGTTTTAGGGAGAGTGAGAGCTACTGAGCGCTACCAACCGATTCCAGATGGCTTCCACAATGTAGGGCTCAGAGGATGAGCGCTGAAAAGAAGATTGATTTCCTTTGTGGAGTATGACAAGCCATGCACTAGAGCGCAGCTCTCCAGACACACAAAAAGAGGCTCAAAAACATATTGCTACTTTTTTTTATTTTTTCATTTCAGTCAGCTTTGCAGTAAAACTGCAGGCCGGGGTGTTCTGATGGTTTGCCTCTGGTCCCCTGAGGGACGACATGTGTGTATTCATGAATTTTTCTCACAGTTTTATACCTTCTCCATCAAAGCTTGTCTGTTTGTATATCATTTAAACATTCTCGAAAACCTTGAATCTGAGCTGCTAAAGATACAATCCAATATGTATCTGACTCCAAAATGTGGGCGTACAATATTAGAGTTTGCCGCCCCAAAACCAAAACAGTTTGAGATTCTCTTTGATTATGAAACTCAGTCGGCTAAGGTTCCAGCCTGGCAATCCATCAGATCGGCCGAACCATGCTCGCTATGGATTCAGAGGCCCCAAACATTTCAACTAGCTGCATTGCAACCTTTCACTTTTACTAAACTTTCCTTCGCTCTCTGCAGACTTTGCTCCGGGATGGAAGGAGGGAAAGCACCGTGAGCACACTCTACCTATCGCCTTCCAACATCGAGACGGGTCAGCAGATCATCTGTAAGGCCTCCAACAAGGCGGTCCCCAACGGCAAGGAGACCAGCGTCACCATCGACATCCAGCGTAAGCCTCCCATCACCTCCCCCGCCGTCTCTGTCTCACATTACTCTCTCGCTCTTGATGCTTTTGTTTAAGTTATTGTCTTTTTTGAAGCCCCTTTGTTTGCTATCAGTACAGAGGGGGGGAGAAAGAAGTCTGCGTTCGACATGCATTACTCAGTATTTGAGGTATTTCTCACATGTAGAGGCGTGAAACTGTCAGACAGGCATACGTGACTAACGCTCTGTAAACATCTCGGATTCATTTTAGGCTCTGATGGATATTTATAATTGGTTTCCTTTTTGCTTTCATACCATGTAGGTGGGTGGATAGATTGATGATGCATCACTTTTTTTTTTGTTCGTTATGATGAAATATCAAAGGAGCTGTCCTTCCAAAATGAATGGGATTGTCTTTTTGTTTTTGGTCCAGCTACCTGCCTGCTGTGGCACTAGACTGTCTCCACCTCTTTTATTTCCTTGCTCATGCCATCAATCTTTTTGATGAGAGCATGCACAATTCCCCTCTAAAATAGGCAAAGTAAGCCCAGCGTGTAAAACACATTCAGCCTCAATTGTCAGGGAATCTTTTTTCCATCAAGAGCCGTTCGCATTGAGAGAAGGGCTTTGAACAAAGGGATTCTGCATCACTCACGGCCCCTTCAACACCATTAAGTATGACTAATAAAGCAGAAAATGCTATTTAGAGAGCCAATATGACTGACGGCTCCATTCTTTTCATTATGTACACCATGAGAGGCGAGCATGGCGAGAGCGGGCGCGGCACGATCAGGCCAACTCAGGCGCGGGAGTGAAAATGATTAACAGTTGTTAGTGTTCGCAACCCTTGCAGTTTGTCCTCGTCGTTCTTATTGTCATGCAGTCGGAGAGGAAAGTCTGCCCACATGTAAACTGATTTGTCACCATGTATAATGATGCGTCTGTGATAAATGCCCGCCATCGTAGCATCATCCTCGCCTCTCAATATACGATTTAACCCTGAAAAATGAGTGCAGCGGATTTATAATTAGCATTCTAAAATGTGCTCTTTACACAATTAAAGCTCCTGACAACAATTTTCACAGTGTGAGATCAAACTGAGCGACAGCAGAGACTAATTGTCGAGATTCAGATTGTCTCCCACAAGGCTTAGCCTCACGTTTACCTCCCTCCCTCCCTCGCTTGCCCC
>OMLP01013673.1:0-10074 GCA_900302685.1 Spondyliosoma cantharus
TGCTCTCCCCCTCCTCAAACCCACCCACAGCACCTCTCGTCTGACTCGACTCTCTTTTTCATCTGCAGTAGATGTCTCTCTTCCTGTTCTCAGAAGAGAAGGAGGATGAGGAGGGAGCCCCGGTGGCCCCGCTGCACCATTCCTCCATCTGTAGGTAGAGTGGGGGAAAAAGAAATCCGCTCACACACACAAAGACACTCAAGTCACCTTTCATTACACACACTGTGATGTCCTCAGGTTGATTTATATGTACAGTGCATGCTGGGTAGGAAAGTGGTTGATAAAAAAAAATGAAAATAAAGAAAACGTGTAAATTATTGAACATCTTTTGGTGCTTTGGCAGAGATTTTACCTTTATGAATAATAATACAAGAAACCTATTCATTTTTTGGTGGTTTAAGTGAATTTTAATGTTTAAGAAAATAGAAAAGTATTAATTTCTTTACAGTTTTGCAAACTTGGTTTATGTTTGATACTACTGAGGACTGGAACTGCCAAAATAAATAAATAAATATATCTTATATTGAAAATAAATGCAGGCATTAACTAATAAAATGTGATATAAATGTATACTTTTGCTTTAATCAACCTCTGTATGTGTTTATTTTTGTATTAATTCAACTATTCATTTACTTTCCCTTTTGTATTAATTAATTCTCTTGAAAATGTATTTATGCATTTCTTCCACTTTTGCTTTATTGTCAGGTCATGTCAACAGTTTTTAGATTTTCAATGTCATTTTTAATGTATATAATGGCATAATTATTTATTTATGGAGACAAATTCGAAGGAGTTCCCTCAAGGTGTTCCTGAGATACGACTTTCACGAGACTGGGATGCTATGAGGTCACAGTTACCTTGACCTTTGCCAACAAAATCTACAGTCCAAGTGGAATTTGGTGAAAAATGGGAAGAATTTATTTACCTTACTGTGACCATTTCCTAACACATTAACCATCTGTTTATTTTAGTAACCATAACAATGAATGGTCACCTCTTCGTCAATACTGCATCATGTATCTAAAGTACTGAATGGCATGCGTGCATATTCCTGTGTGTCTGTTGTGACACAGCGGTTGAGAACGGCTTTTTTTTTTTTTTTTCCGCTTTCCGTCTTTACTTTTTCATTTTCATGTAAAGCACACTGGACGTTCCCTCGTGCAGTCTGCCTCGGCTTCCTCCCTGAACTCGCCCATCTGGACAACTGTGACCCGCAATCTGGGAATTTCTCGCATCTGCCGCAGAATGGAAATCAGTTTAGGTTCGACGCAGTGCATCTAAAAGTAAACTCATGAAACACGGCAGTGGATGGCACCGAACTTCTCCGTTAGCTGAACTATGAGACAATCACCCCAACAAAAACTTTCTGCACTTCTTCAAAGCTGCTTAGCTTAGTTTTTTTGGGGGGAATCTGACTTGTTTCAGATGTGGAGAAAGTTAGTGAGAGACTGTACTGAGTGAGGTGTTTTGAGAGGGAGGACTGAATGCTTGAATACTACTTGGAAAAGCAGCTGCAGCATTTGTGTTCAGGCGTGCTACACTTCCCCTCCCACCTTTTCCACAAATACAAAGGATATTTCTGGTACACTATCGGTTTATTTGGGCTTTGTGTGTCTGCAGGTGTGAGCTTGTTTTTTTTTTCTCTCTGGATAAGGGCAGATATTTAAATAAAATTACCAACAATTTGCAAATGAAGCAGGTTTCATTCCGAGGTGAGATATCCAGCATTTGAATAAAAGTCCCGGCTGCTTTTCTCAAAAATAATTGCTTGCATGGGAGTAAACCACATTAGGTGACACACTTTGAGTCGTGAGTACAGCGCTGATACCATTTCCTCCATGAAGTTATTTTATTACTCGAATGAAGAAAAACAAAAAATCAGCGTTTTATATTTGTTTTTCCTTTATGCGGTCTTGTTTTTAAAAAAGGATTCAACAGTTTTACATATTAATATTTTCCACCCACAAGTCATCGCCCTTGGAAAACAGCCAGCTGATCCTGATTCTGATCCACTGGTTTTTGTACACTCAGCTAAATCTGCCGCCTTGAGCTTCTGACGCTTTCCTCCTCCTCTCTGAAGATTTTCTACCCTGTCAGATCTCAGGGTAGAAGATGACCTTGGGTTTGTCATTGAAATCCGCTTACAAAGTCAGGCGGATACAATGGATTTTACTGGTGGCTGCTGCTGCTGCTGCTGTTTAGTGGTCCAACCATGCTGCCGGTGACCTTCAGAAGTCTTGAGACTGTCCTCTCCAAGAAAAATGACAGCATCAGTAGAAGATGTGCATGGCTGGGCAAAAGAGTAAAAGTCAACAAGCTGAGGGAACGTCTTCCTTGAGTTTCACATCACTGCCGTTTCCCCATGGTTTGACTCGAGGAACGTCTTCTGGTTGTACAGTGTTTGTTTTTGTGTCCGACCTCTGAAAGCTATCACAAGGAAGTTTCATTGTTTTGTGGATATCTGACAGCCCCATCAGACAAATGATGACAATGGTGAAACAAATGAAACTTTGTTTCCATGCTGTACCAGACCACCAGACTTCAGAGCAACTTTTTTTTTTTTTTTAAATATCAAACCTAGATATGTCAGACTATCTGATCTGATGACAGACATAAAGAAAACCCATTAACTACTCAGTCTTCTTGCTGATGGTCTCGTTTGCGTACCGTATGTTCTTATAGAAGCATCAGTACTTAATTGAGATTGTTTCATAACAATAGAAAAATAGAAATAAGCTATAATAAACATGGATCACAAAGAAATCCCAATATTTAGGATACAATAGATACTATTTAATTACCTTAAAAACAAGTACCAAATTACATGTTTCCCTTGTTGCTTCATCAGACTCTCTCTCTAAACGATAATCAATATTTCTGAAGTAACAATGACGACTATCAGTGATTAACCCACAGAGAAGTTGCTCCTCTCATCTTTACAAAAAGTTTTTAAATTCTTCCAGCTCTTTGGACTTTACGACCCACAAAGTCACGACTTTGACTCATGGTTTTTGCTTCGCTCTCTCAGCTCTAATGAGCCTCACCTTCTGGACTACCTGCCCAGCACCAAATGGCAAACAGCATTAGCAAATAGCTGGTAAACAATTAGCCATTTCACACTGGGCAAAAAAACAAAAAAAGACAAACAAGCAACCACCATCACCCACTATAAAATCTGGCTTTCGTCTTCAACTTGAATCGGCATTTACTCCCATGTTAAACGACTCTGCAGTAGTCTGAGGTTATTGGCTCCGGCTCAGATCTGCTGTGAAGACACAACATGCTGTATTAGCGGATTCAGGATGCTTGAGGGGGACGGGCACAAAAAAACGGGAAAGGGTGCCAGTACACAGAAAGTCGTGATACATAAATGGTTGGAAAAAAGGGGGAACATGGGTACAGCCAGGTGGACTGGCAAATTTATGATACAACGTGACTGAAGTTACCTTTGCTGGCTCGTTTATACTTTCCTGTTCGTCTCTGTCAAGCAGTCCCGACCAGCGTTGAGTTTGAAAGACAAACTGAAGTACAATGAATTTAAATCCTGCCTGATCAGTGCTGTGTGTGCATGAGAAGTGAGATCTCCCACTGTAAGGGGGTCGACCGGCCTTTAAAAAACCAGAATATTCGCGCTTATTTTGTCGTGAAGGTGGTAACAGCGGGGCTTTAAACAGCTGAAGAATCTGACATTTCCCTCAGGAGTTGGTGGAGACCAAAAGCAGAGCTAGAATGCGACTGTTGGACTGATATTTACCAAGTTCACATAAACATAAACGCAAATGAACGCTACTGTTAGTTCATCCGTTTGTTCGCCATATCAACTTAAAAAGGTATCGCATGCAAGAGTTGTGTTGACAGCTTCAGCTTCAGCATCAGTCAGAGCAGATTTAAATGAATTGTGTCGTATCGGTTGATCACAGCAGAAGCAATAGCGAATGGAAATATCAGAAATAAAAATGGAAATGAGAGAAACATACAGCAGGCGGCTGGTGATAAAAAAAAAAAAAAAAAAAAAAAAATGGACCCTCACAGTAGCTTTATAGGTTCTCCTGCTCTGCCTCACGTTAAACCCCACACCGACCGTCTTCATGTAAATCGGTTCAGACACGCCAATCTTTTACCCCATGTCACCGGCTCGTGCTGTATGTGAGGTTATGCTGACATAAGGGGGGAACGCATTGCCTTTACGCTACGCATTGTCCAACTCTATTATGTAAATAGCTTGCTCCTTTCTTTGCTGCACCCTCGGACGTCAGCATGTGTGTGCGTATGCGTGTGAGAGCACATGGCTGCGGGCCGGGCTGCTATATATTCGCATTTACATTTTATCTTGTCATTTCGGATTTGTCGTAAATCCACCTGCAGAATGAGTTGTTCCCCGCGCCGCCGCCGCCGCACGTGTTGTTTGGCCTGAGTGTAATTGCGGCGAGCGCGCAAGGACATTTGGAACGATTACGGGAGATGAAGGACATCAACAGTGGCTCAACATATTGATGGCTCCCACTGGAGACATGTGTGCCATATGCCACGCTACCGCACCTGATTAACCACTCCTATAACTGATTAACTACACCTCTCCTCTTTTTTTTTTTTGTTTTGTCCCGCCTAATGTTGTCTCATTCAGGACATAAGCAAAGTCCCCAGCTCAGGTAGCATTTCTGTTGTTCTCTTTTTTTCCCCCCTGTGTCCCTCGCTTTCTTTCCTTTCACCGCAGTGCGAAGACGTCCGTGCAGCTGCGGGAATTTTTAATGAAGGCAGCTTTGGATAATACGGCCTCACCCAGGGGACCGCTTGTTTGGAAATAATTATCTCTTACAGCTGGCGGAGAGCGGGAGACAGTAAAAAGAAGGAGAGGGGGGAAAAAAAAGAGGAGAAGACGAGTGGCGCGGGGAGAAGAGACACAAAGAAGGAACGAAAGGTGTCTTTATCTGACTGTAGAGCAACGACTCGGCTCTGTACGGTTATTAATATCCAGTATTTACCGTGAGCAACTACATCCACTCGTTTTTTTGTTTTTTTTGTCCTCCCTGCTCCTGAGTTTAAAAGCTTTAATGGAAGTAGGGCATGGCTAAATTCAGCCGCATCCGAGCACAAAAAGATGGGATGATGAACAAAAAACAATCACAGAAACAGGATTTGGGATTAAATTAGAAATCACTGCAGTTGTGTGTCGACAAGCTGAATAGGTTTTATCTTGATGCAGCCTTTCTGCGCAGCTGCTTATTGTGTTTAACCCTCCTGACTTCTGCGCCGGTGATAGCACGCCACATTTGCAGTATCTATTGTCAGTTGCCAAATACAAATACAGCCACAGCACGCTGCATCAAGCCCCCGCCGCTGTCGCCTGTTCCCTAAATCATCCACGCGCACGTATACACACACTCATGTAAACGCACACTGATGCAATCGCACGCCAATACCCAGACATGTTCCCGCCCTTCCCCTCTTTACATTCCATTTCCTTCAACCCTGTTTTTTTTTTTTTTTTTTCCCCCGGTTTTTCGCTTTCATCTTTACTTCCTCCTTCGCTTTTTCCGGGGGCCCCGTCCGTCTTTTTTTTTCCAGGAGCCTTATAATGCTGATAAAGCCAATAAAGAGCCTTCCGGTTGAGACGGGTCAATGCTACGGTTTCATCTCTGCACAAAAGACACCTTCAAACGCAGAGCGGAGAGGAGAGGGGAGGTCAGAGGGGAGGAGGGGGGAAAAGGACGGGTGGGGGATGAAGGGAAAGGAGGTTGAGGAGAATATTGAAGGAAAGGATGAGTGATAACAAGCGATAAAGCCAAGGACGGGAGGGGGGGAAAGACAAAATGGCAGGACAACGGGAGCAGGTGGATAAAGACGTGATTATGATAAACCAACAGCATGTGTACACAAGACTCGCTCTCCCCCTCGCTCTCTCTCTCTCTCTCTCTCTCTCCCCCGGTGCATCATCTCTTCGCTGTGACCGGCCGCTAATTTATGACATGATAGCGTCGGCCGTGTGCCTGAGAGGCGCACATAAATCTAACCTCATCACTGTTAAACACAAGGGCACGTCAAGGAGACTGCCTTCAATACACTGCAAAAAAAAAAAAAATAATAATAATTTTTTAAAATGTCCTCCTCAACAAGTCATCTCATCTGATGTCTGGAGATCTGGTGTTTCTCAAGACTAATGATGAATTCTGCCAGTGGGTTGATGGAAAATGTGGTTATTCCCAGCTCGGTTTCTGTTTTTCTGTTTTGTTTTGTGTTAGAAATGTGTCAGCATCTTTAAATAATCCTCTAATGATCATCCACTAATGAAAGTGACACCTCATTAAAATGATTTATCCATGAATTTCTTTCTTTCTTTCTTTCTGCCCTTCTTTCTTTTTTTATATTAGAAAAAAAAAGCTGAAACAATCAGTCAATCAATGTTTTTCAAGCAAATTAAGAACGATTTTCTAGTTCCAGCTTTTTAAACGTGAGGATTTGGTAATTACATTCATCATATATGATTGACTTCATATTTTGTTGTCGTGTTTGGGACATTTTGTCTTTGGGTATGTCACCTTGGGCTCAAAGGGGAAATTTTAATGACTATTCTTTTCTACTTTCTGGGCTTTCACAAACAAATAAATTGGTTAATCGAGAAAATAATTGACACATTAATCCATAATGAAAACAATCATCAGTTGCAGTTAGTTCTGGGTGATAAAAATGTTGATATGCATCAGCAATAGACGCTCAATAGCAATAATAATTTTTCCACATAATGTAAATTAGGTTCACATAAATGCAAACTGTCATTCTGCACGTTCGTTGACATCATAGTTACAGGTGGGAAGTGTGACACTACTAGCTGTTCCACAGGAGACCTCAGGGCAATTTCCACAACACAAAAATATTTGTGACGAGAAGTCAGGCGGCAACAAAAAACTGATATTTTTCCACAGGAAGTCAGGATATCTCCAGCTGGGATTGTCCTGACTGTAGTGGATATTTTAGGTAAAACATGATCATTTCCCAACCCTAACCAACAAAAAGCTGCAACATAAAAACATTTAAAGTTACGACATACCCTTGGTTTGCAGAAACACACCGCCAAGGTTAAAGTAAGAAGGTCAAATTCCACCGTTTATCTTTAACAATTATTATCTATATTGGCTGAAATGAAGCATTTTATCATGATACATTTTTCAGCCATATCACCCAGCCTCAGATGCAAAGGCAGGAAACCTGATTAAGTCGCCCAAAAGGAAGAATCTTTTTTTTGCACTACAGAGACCTGGATAAGAAGGATATCTGATAGGAAGAACAGAAGGACTCAGGTCAGAAAATGAAATCTGTCTTTAACGCCATGATGTTTTTTTGACCTGACAGGCATAAAGACAGACAGGGACACCGGAGGGAGATGGCAACATTGGCACGGCGAGATAAATAGGTAAATAAACAGACACTTAAGACAAAAAAAGACGAAGCGAGTCTCTTTGACGGACAGGAACACAGCGGCGCCAAGGTTACCCGGTCTTGGTAAGGCATTGAGATCAGACCAAGGAGGGGAAGACAAAGTGGATTATGGGAACGGGAGAGATCAGTTGGCCTGATAAGCTTATTGTCCTCCCCTTCAGAGCGGTACGCCCTGCGCCGCAGCAGGAAACCCACAAAGGCAAAGCCAGAGGCGCTACGCTCCGACACACGGCATCATATCACAAGGAATTATTGATTCATCTACATAAACACGGAGGCAGCGCACAAATATGCGATCACACCGCGCGCCGGCACGAACACACAGCCCACAAAGTCATTCGCAGCCGATCCTGTGTGTTGCAGAGACGGCGTGCAACACCACCACAGGCATCAGTGAGACCCGTACTGTCAAAAAAGAAGCCTTCCACTATAGGCTCGGGGTGATTATCAACACCATCATACTAGTTGAAGGGGACTCACAATCTCAAACGTACGCCTATATGATCCTTCCCCTCGTTTTTCCCATGATGCCGTTGTATCTTCCTGCCAGCGGCTCTTGTCTATACGTTCTCCTCGCTGCGGATAATCAAAGCCCGTACGTGTAATTAAATTTGCACATTAATCACTCACGTACTTCTACACACGAACACACATACAAATTTCACGTGTTCTTTGTCTGCCGAACACACACACACACACACTCACACACACTCATCGCCCTCCTCCCTTCCTCAGCCAGTCTACTGTCTCCAGAAGACGCTGGCTTAATTTAGGGCCCCCCTAATGAAAAATGCAGCGCTGCCACATGAACGCATGCGGATTACAATTCTAAACAATCAACCGGCGTTTGCAAGAAAAAGGCTCCCAGGGGGCACACCTCATCCCATCTAATGCAATTTCTTAGATGTTCAAGCGATAAATAAATAAATAAACTCCTCTCTGCGTGCGCCGTAATTAATTTAGAGCGGTGAAAATGAAATTAGGGCTGGATCGCGGGGAAACGCGGAGGGGGGGTGCACTTTGCATCGGGATGATGAAAGAAAAGATGTGACGCGTTCGGTGGAGTTTCATGTAGCGCGGGCACGTAGTCGTGTAGGTGTCGGGGAGCGTGTGAGAGGGCGAGGTCTGATTTTCGTCTCTGGAGAATAGATCCGGTGCTCGGTTCTGACTGGCTTCTGGCTGAGTCACTCAAAGCAAGCAAGTCATCGCTCATGCTCAAAACTTCTAAACTGCATTATTGACAGGGACGGGCATTTTCAAGTTCCCCTGACGTCAGAAATGATGCTGTATCACCTAATGGCTAGATTCCACGCAGGTCTTCTATTTTTGACGGAATGCCGGAGCAAGACGCAGCAGTTCAGCCGAATTCAGCACAGAGCAGACAGGAAGTCACGCACCGACACAACAACATCCGGTTAATTTTCAAAATAAAATAAAATCTCAAAAAAGACACAAAATACAAGCTCTTCTTCTATAACTGCGGTCACGCGTGATCATGTAATAATCACGGGAACTCCTCGGTCTCGCGACTCCAGCTGACCGGCAGTACTGCCCCGTGCCGGACTCAAAACGCGGGTGGGGGCTGCCAGGCGACGGAGCAAAACCGTACCGGAGCCGGGAACGCAACGGACATGCATCCAGTGGAATAGATTAACTTTCCTCTGTATCTAACTTACACGCTAGGCACAACTATCAAATGTCATTATTCAGGTATTCATAACAGTATTTTAGAGATTATAACTTCCTGCTCTTGTAATGAATGTATAAAAAGAAGGACGCCTTCATGGGCTTCGTGGATTACTGTACAAAAAAAAACAACTTTACAACTTGAATCAGTGATTTTGGTGAGGAAAGCCACAAGGTGTAGCCGAACGCTTCAGAAAAACTAGCAAAGGAAAGGACAAATAAACTTTTTACTAGCATTTTCTGATGATTGCATGTACGTTATATTAAAGAGTTAAAGACGACGAGCTCCTACAGTAGGTGTCTTCTAAGTGTACGGGAGCGGCAGTGTTGGTTGTCAAGTTGCAGCAGCAGCTATTACGCGTGATCAGATTTGTCACCGTCACATTTTCATTTCCCCAGACGTTCACAGCTGGCAGCCGCGGCGCTGGAGCTAAGCTAATTTTCACTTGCTTATTAGAATGCTTCCTTACCGCCGTTTAATAAAAGCAATGAGGTTCAAGGCCGTGTTCTACGGTGTCGCGGTTTAGAGCTTAATTTCTCCGCGTGACGTCCGCTTGCCTTTCATACAAGAGTGCCTATCAGCGTCGGCATCATGCAGAAAAAGCCCTCGCCGACGATTTTCCGTTTGATTTACCACAGCTGATTGATGGTGTCGCCCCAAACGAGAGGGGAAAATGAAAAATGCGTTTTGGGTTTTTTTTTTTTCTCTCGACCGTCGGGTAGGAAGAGAGACGAAACTCATCCGCAGACAAACACGTTATCGTCTCTTTGTATGTCATACAAGCGCTCGCTCACTCGAGACAATCCAGAAAACACACACACGCACACACGTAATCTGTCTTCTCTGGATCAGACACACACACACACACACCTATATGTTATGCTGCAGTGTTAACGGATGGACCGAGAGGAGGGCCTCATTTGCCAAAGTGTCGGAGCTGGACCGATTGCGGC
>OMLP01013673.1:26176-49493 GCA_900302685.1 Spondyliosoma cantharus
AGGGAGCAATCAGACTTTATACACAGGGGCGGATTGACAAACAAGACACAGGTGAACATAGAAAAAAGGGCTGGAAAGAACACAAAGGGAGGAAATGGAAAAGCAACACAAGCTAACAACACAAAACTGAAACAAGGGACCAGCATCGGCCTCCTAGTCACAGGCTTAGTTTTTGTTCGGCCCAATGTTTAACGTTTACACCGTTAACACACGTTACAGCTTCATCATGTGAGAGTTGCTGCAATATCTTTCACAAAAGCAGATTTATTTCCCACCAAATAACCTAAACGTTCATAAAACCCTAAAGGCAGCATTTATTTTTGTATCCGGAGTAATAATAATCATTCATCGATCGATGAGTCAGTCAACAGAGGAAAAAAAACTTTTGTTTTAGGGCGAATCACAGCTATGTCAAGGCTGTTAGTATAAATCAAAATAACAGCTGGCGTGCCTCCGATCTTAACACACCATTCATTTAAAATGTAATGTTAAGTACCACCATGTAACATATTGTGCAGCATATGCGACGAATTACATAAATTAATAGAATATGACATCGAAAAACACTCTCGCTGGTGATGACTAATATTGCAGCAGGTCCCGGTAGATGTCTCCTGCATGTGAAAATGAAAAGTACGGCCCCTGAGTTTCCATTACACATCTATATAGGTTCTGATATAGGTGTGTATGTGTCTATGCACGCATTGGGGCATGTGTGAAAAGGCGTGAGAGCATATGAGAAGGAGAGCGAGAGTGGCTAGAGAGACGGAAAATAGGTATGAATCAGCGTTGACCCCTGGACCACAGAGCGACTGATGAAATTACCTCCGCTGCTGAATATTGTTTTGAATAGAGCCGACTGTGAGATGGCTTCTAGACACACATGACTGGACTACAAGCAATCACACGCAAACACACACACCGTCGGCGGCACTTACGGAGTGCACTCGTGAGAGAGAGAGAGAGAGAGAAAAAATGCCCAATCTCACACGGTTTTTGAGAGGGAAAATATGGAGAGTGGGAGAAGGGAAGAAAAAAAAAAAAATCATGAAAGTGGGGAAATTGTGGGGTAGAGAGAGAAATTGAAAGCTGAAAAATTGAGAGGGCGAGAAGGGGGTAAAAGAGAGAAACAGGCACCTGACGAGTTAAAGAGAGAGGAGGGAGATATGTATATGAAGAAGGAAAAGTGAAAGACATTTCAGAATGAAAAGGGAGGTAAGGACGAGCAGTGAAGAGGGTGAAATAGAGTGCAGCTTATTTGAATGGCTCTCAGACTCGAGTCTTTGACTCCTTCCCCTTGTTCTGCCTTCACTGTGCGTGAGCCTACTAACATATCGATCTGGGACGGCGGCTGACTGAAAAGAGAGCGGAGTCATTTAAAGTTTAGTCTGGCTCTGTTACTCTCGAAAGACAAGAGCTGATATGATAGCTCCAGCTGCTTGTTCTGTCCCACTCCGCGTCTCTTTGGCTGTCTCTGATTGTTCCGACTTTTTTTTTCTTTTTCAGTCCCGCTCCCAATGCTCCGTCTGTTTTAGCCAAACTTGTCACTACTTTGCTGTTTTTGATATGCGAGATGTGACATTATGAGACCACACCCCCGAGCAGCCTGTTTTGGCCTAAAAATGTCCGTTACAAGTCTCCCGTTGTGGCTGTTTCTTCTCAATCTGCAGGCTCTTTGCATTTTCTTACTCTGTCTTTTCATGCCTTGTGTGTTGTTCTGCATTCAGGACATCAGGTTCGAGTCACGACATGAGATTGGGTCGTGTCACGATTAAAGGTAGTATCGAGCCCCACAACTGACCAGTACGAAGGTAACTGACAGCATCTGATTTGTTTCAGAGATCCTTTATTGATTTGCTTGGGTGGATGGTTTACTCGGGACGGTTTTGAGAAACCGAACTTTGTGACAAACAAATTCAGGCAAAAATCGTAGCAATTTCTGTTGAACTGGAATATTTATTCATGACTCCAACTTGCAAAAAAAGCCACCATGATTAAGTCAAGCTGTTGTTCTAAAGTACCCCTATCATCTTTAAGGAGAATTTGAAAATGTAAATGAAAGTTGTCTGGCCCTTTAACCAAAGATCTGTTGATCTGAACAAAATCCAGATGCAAGTCTAGCAAATACATAGTTTGACAACAAACATCGAAAGTTGAAATGAATCGTAGATATGAAGAATCATGACACTCCTGGTTTACTACACAATCAGTATCTACATTTACTAACAACAACAAATGCTAATCAGCTTGACATCATGTGATTACAAATTACACATGAATCATATCCAGGGTTTACATGGCAATGAAAACATCAACGGCCAAAGTGTCTGGTGGGAAATATGCCAAATAAATTAATCCACAGCATATTAAAAAGCCCAATATTGTGTCTAAGACGTTGCCAAGACAACTCAAACATAAACGTCTATTATGCAAATTATTTGGTTTCAGTTTACGTGCAGCCTTTTTTTTTCCTCTCTTCTCACAAACTTCATCCCAGCAAACTGCCAAAGATTTCTGCTTGAAAAAACATCTACGTACGCAGGCCGTCCAACTCCAGCATCAGCTCCGCGCTTCAGCTTGACAGCAGTTAATACGAGTCTGATGTGCGGGAGGCGAAGCAGCCGCCCACTGGCCACAGAAGAAACACAAGTGATGGCCACAAAAAAAAAAGCATCACGCTCCTGCTCGTCGAGAAATGGAATATGCACAACAGCCGAAAAACAAAGTTCAACTGGGCGGCCGATCACACGAGACGTGTCTCCAGAAAAAAACTATTGTTTTCCACTCTGTCTTCCTGGCATGCACTTCTCTCATTGCCCGTCAGCAGTTGTTGGATGCACGTCAAAGTTAAAATATTCTCAACTTTTCAGCGAGACGTGGTGCTGCAGCGCTCGTCAATGTCACTCCTGGCGCAGGCGATTTCTGCACGCTGCCCTCGCTCCACATCCAGGCGGGAAAAAGGTGAACGGAATAGACAAAATATTCTGCAGTGAGAGGGCAGGCAGAATAAGCAGGCTCTGGTTTATTAAACGTGGACGATATTTAAAACATATCTGGTAGTTGTTCTATACGGCCAAACAATCGATCAGTCGTTCCAGAGAATCTGCAGCGTTTTTTGTTAAAAGATTCATAGTTTCAGTCATTTCTTGAAGCAACAATGTCCCCCGAACCTCGGTTTTAGCTTCTCGAATGTTTTGTTGTTTTTCTGAAAATGTAAAAGGAAACTGAATATCTCTCTGTTGTAGACCGTCGGTCAGACAGGCATCCGCATTTGTCACCTCAGGCTTTGCAAAGTTATACTTTATATTATTCAAGATGATTACCAGCATAGTGTAGCCTCCAGCAGAAAACAATGTCGAACACTAATTATCTCCTATGTGTAAAACAACCAACCAACCTTCAATGGGCAACATTTTCACCAGGCATGTAAAAAAAAAAAAAAAAAAAAAACATTCTTTTTTTCAAAACAAAAGCTCAAAAACTTTTATTGGCCACAATGCATTCTGCTGGATGGCAACACAAAGACTTCCTTTTTTTCCCTCATTAGCCGCTGATTAAAAGAAATCGTCTCTTCTCACCGTGATTCCCAGGATATGCATTTTTCTACATTTTTAGAAATTCATTTTGAAAGACCATATGCTTCAGCTTCAGCTGAATGCGTACAGCATGTCAGTAAACCAAAGCTCGAAGGACTGATGCTGAGAATGTCCTGGGAGCCCGTGGAAGATAAGACCAAACCATTGATCACCACGCTGGTTTTTTTCCAGTATTTTCTGCCGATTTCAGTCACAATATCTGTAATTGTGTCACAGTAATTGTATTCCATGTAACCCTCAGTATAGAATCTGTGCAATCTGGAGCTCTGCAGCCACAGCACTGCCTTCCTGCCCGCCCGGGGACGGGAAACAGTCGCAGCGTTGTAGGGGCATTAAGAGAACATCACAGAGACAATGGGAAACATGACAGGGAATCATCATTGTGTGTTTTGATTCTATCATCGTGAACAATGAAGCATTTCCCCCCCTGAGGCTCAGTGCTGAGATGCTATGAGAAACTGCAGGTCTAATGCCGAGAATGTCTCCGGAGGACGCGGAAGATGGGAAACACACCAGTCGGCTCATGGAGATGTTTTTGTACGACGGTACGTATTCACACGCGCATAAAAATGCTCTTGCCTGACAAGTGAAACCATGAATGAAATCATCAAATCCTCACACGAACACACACGGAAAACAAAAACTCTTGCGGGTCCAAGAGAAGAGGCGTGTTGTTACCCACACAGACTTTACTTGGGAAGGTCACTGGTGTTTTATATTTGGCGACACATTTTGGCATATTTACTTTAATATATTACTTTTCTTCATTTCTTTTAACGGCGGTCGATTAACGCGAGAACAATCTGCCCTTTCCCTACCCCTCCTGCCTACTGACCCCGGAAATTAGGCTTTAAGGACTCAATTAAATGATCAAATGCCCTGCCTGAGAGATAAACTGTGTTCAGCTCTAACAGTCTGTACTTGTCATGACTCGCAAAAGGGAAATGTGATGGGGGAGGGGGAGGAGGCAGAGACAGACCTCCAGAATCAAAAACGTCAGCCCAAATACTAGCCGGGGTACCAGCGATGACCACCACCTGCTGCTGCTTCCACTAATCACGACACCTGCATCAACCACCTACCAAGTACTTCTACCAGCCGGGGAACCAGTGACCACCACTACTCGCAATGAGACTTCCTGAGGCAAACCTGTATTACCTACTACACCTACTACTACTAGCCAGCAACCGCCACCACGTGCTGCTGCTACTGTTACAACTGCTCCGTGACGACCTACTCTATGAGTACTGCTGCTACATTACTTCTTATAGAATCTATAGTTTTGCCTTATGATACCAAACACGGGGAAACTATAATAAATGCTCTTCCCCGTCGCTCCACATCAGTTGGATCCGGCTGATATCACGTTGTCTGATCCCATAAGTTTGATTATACATGTATCCTGTGTCCCGTCATCTTTTCCCACTGCAGATAATATGAACACCGCCGCCGTCTCTCGTTCCTCTTCCTCCCCGTGTGTCTCTTGCTGGCGGGAGATAAAGTGGAAGTGACACTTGTGTGGGTAAGATGATATTTATGCAGGGTGCGGGGGTCATTTGTTAAAAGAAAAATGGCTTATTACCGGCCGTGCATGATGAACACAAAGGATTTATTCTCTCCCCAGGTTTCTCTGCAGCCATCCTCTCCCTGTAAAACAACTCAGATTATCTCCCCTCTCTCTCTCTCTCTTCCTCGCTTACAAAATCCATACATTTTTTTTTTTCCACTCGTCCTCGCCTCCCTCACACTCTCGCCCTCCTTCTTTTTCTCTCCCACTCAGAGCTGATTAACTCAGAGGACAAATTACAGCCTTGTATCTATTAGTGCCGTCCAGGTGCTCTGGCCTATTGAGCGATCAGAACTAAAAAGGTCTGCAAAATACACCCTTCTGTCGGGCCACTAAGATTCAGATGAAATCTCTTTATGCAGCAGGGGACAAAGGAACATGACGGTTTGGAGATTACATCATTTTGGCTATCTGCTCTGCCGTCAGGTTCGGCGGCAGATTTACGATCTATCCACATTATTCTAACTGGCTGCTCCCTCTGTCCTTCTAAAATAAATGATTGTACACAGGGAGTTGATTTAATTTGTGCCATGCCGAGTCCCCAGTCAAATTAAACTGAGTGTTTACTAGGGATAAACGCAAAATGGCCACCACACAATAGACCTACAAACTGTAGGAGATCTGGCAGCAAATGAATGTAAAGAGGAAGCCGTGTGCGCTGCGTTCTCACTCAGCTGGGGATTGGTCTGGACAATATAAACAATTTTTTTACCTTTTCATACAAAAACACATGGAGTCCTCCAATAAACACCATTTGGAATTTCTTAACAGTCCGATTTAGGGTTGGGGCGGTGTCGATCACAGTGACACACGATGACGTAGCTGGACGTCTATTAGCAAGGTTTCGCGGCTAATTTATTTGGCAAAACATTTAGCTTAAGTTCCTCTGTGCTACATGGAAGAAGAGTACAAACAAAACGCTTTTGTGGCGTGAATCGGAAAGTGGAAAGCTAAGTTGAGTAGCCGCTCCGTAGTCTGGTGGTACGGCATCGGACACATGAACCCAACTGTGGCTGGGGTGGACGTTGTCTTTTTAGTGTCCTTGGGCCCTGTGTAGACACCGATGCTCGGTGGAATGGTACCAACGATGTTTCGGGCAGAACAAACTGTTGGTAAGATGATATCGTCAGGATTCACCACCTCGACTAAACAAGCTCCTGGGGAGAGCTGAAAGGTCCTGTCAGTCAGGGGCCGTTTCTAAAATCACTAACTACTCACTATATAGTGGACAATATGGTTAGTTCACCATTTTGTCGCGACATCCAAATGTATAGTGAGAATTATTATACCCTGTATCCACGTGCGGATTAATGCACAGGCTTCCCTAGACTGCAGCCTAGGGGCCCCACGTACGGAGGGGTCCTTGAATTGGTCAGATTATTTTTTAGAAATTTAAATACACTTTAATGGAAATATTCATTGGCCTCTATTGGTCCGTAGGGTAATAAACAAACAAAACAGCACTGATTGGGCAGACATGGGTCACCTCATCCAATAAAGTTACCTGTCAACCAAAATTTTGCAGCGGCCTTAGTTTAAGGCTGCAGGTTGTCGGGGTCAAGAAGATGCGGAGGCGGAGGACGTTGACCGCGACCACCGCGGCTCGTCATCTTCTCAAGCTAGAAAACGCTTTGAAAATATTTTTTTTTCTGGGAGAGCATGATGCATAAGGGGGGGCCCACATAAAAAAATAGCCTAGGGGCCCATGACTACCTTAATCCTCGTCTGCCTGTATAGCTGACTCAAAGCATCCCGCAATGCATTGTAAAAAATAGCGTTCAACCGATGGTCACATGACCAGTGAGCTCACTACATAGTCCACAACTCTCTATGTAGTGAGTAATGAGTGGGTGAATTCCAACAGTCAAACCCTCCAACAGATGACGCGAGTTTAACTTTATGCAAATAAGGAGCGGGCACAGCGATGCTCCCGTCTCCCAAAACAAAACAAGACTCTCCGTTACCAGAATGCCGTGCGACGCTGCTTACATAGACAAGGAACAGACGAGCACAAGCGTGGAAACGACCGATCCTGTGGAAACGTACCAACATTTGAGAGATAAAAAAATTCCAAAAGGCAGATCATGACATTTGCACAGGCAAGTCTCTCACTCTTAAACACACACACACACACACACACACACAGGTAACATTTCTAAAATCTAATTAGATATAGAGATTCATTCACCTGAATGTCATTTGAGCAAATTAACACAAAACAGAAGCCAAAATCCAGTTAGATCAAAGATATTTTCAGCCACAAACACCACACACATTCATCACAAACCCTCAATGCAAGGTTTTTTTGTAACAAAATATTCACACACATGCACACACACACACACTGATGCGCATGTATGCATCTGTGAAGCACGGGCCGCTGCTCCTTCATTACTTATTAATGCTTTCAGACAACCTTCGTAACTGGAGAGCTATTTCTGGGGACAGAATGATCTTCGAATCATCTGCCAGCGAGCCAATCTCTCCCAGCGCTCATCACTCTCCCACACGACTCTCATCACTTTTTCTCATCCTGCTCATCACTCCCTCCCTGAGAGCAGGAGGCTGGCTGCAGCCGGGGCATGACAGGCTGGATGGCGTTCGCGTTCGCGTGTGTGTGTGTGTGTGTGTGTGACAGCGAGACAGAGAGTGGGACTACATTGTATCATGTGCTTAGATAATGCCAGGTCATGCTTGTCTGACACTGTGCAGTCAAAGGGCGCCCTCTATAGGTCGCCGAGCAAACTGCATCCTCATACGAAGGGTCAAAAAGGTCAAAGTAAAAACCTGAAAACTCAAGACTGCAACGTCTTCTGCTGTTAATCTGTCAATCCTGCTAACAATGATCGAATTTGTCTGCATTTCAGAGAAGAATTTATCACGCAAGAACAGATTCATTCGGGATGAGACGAAGCCAAAAACACGCTGCAGACTTTTTTGCAGCTGTCTCCGTGGAGCATTAATGCTCTACGCTCGTCTGACGGTACAGTCAGTCATTATCCAGTCAAATCAGCCTCATGATAGCACAAGCGGCTCTTACCGGAGGGATTTTCGTTCAAGGTTTCTTTCCAGCGCCGACTGATCTTCTCAGAAATGATCCGCAGTCTGACTGACAGCTGAGAGTGAAACAACAAAAAAAAGGGAACAGAAAGTGAATAAGGGGAAAGTGGAATGTGCGTTCCCAAGGCAAATGAACGGGAGGAGGGAAAAGACGAGGTGAACAGGTGAGAGAGGATTATAGTGAAGGTATATATGCAGCTCAGAGCTGAATGGGGAGATAGAAATGAGATAAAGGAGATGAGTATAAGAGAAATGTTTGGCTTGTTTAGTGGAGTCATGTCTGCTGTCGCTTCAGCTATTCTGTTTAATCGCGCCACTAGTTCTCATAAACGCCAACGGGGAGAGACGCACCAGAGGAGGGAGGGGAATGAATGAGAGGAAAAAGCAACATGAGGTGGAGGTACAAAGAAATCACGGGAGTGTAAAGGACCAAAGCGATGCAGGCACCAACTACGTCTCTTGAAATGTGAGAGGCGACACAGCGCATTTGATGTGAAAAAGGAGAACAGGTGCCTTTATCTCTATGCATGAATTAAAAAGAACTGGCCAAAATGAATAAAACAATAATTATTCAAGTTAATTAAATCCCGGAAAAAAAAAAGAACAAATGCTGTCAGTTCAAAAACTTAAATGTTGTCGGGGACTTGATAAACCGCTTTAACGAGCCCCCAGATTTATTTGAAATTAAAAAACCTTGTTCCCTGACAAATTTTTAATAAACCGACCGAGTGATCATCAGTTGTTTATTAAAATAGGTTGCAGCCGTGATTAAAGAGAGAAAAGGGGACAGGACGGGGTGGAGACGGGGGGTCAAATCGTGTAATTAATTTTTGGTGCGTCTGAAATGTGAAAAAAAATAAATTAAAAAGTCCATCTCCCCAAATTGACCCCCAAAAATCAGAATCATCAGCGGGAGCAGGTACAGCTGCCGGGAGACAACCGCTAACAAACACCAGGTGTGCCAGCTGATTGCTCGGTTGCATCAATTAGGCTGATGATGTCACAAGCCGATACATGGTGAGAGAATCCTCTCAAAGTCATGAGAACGACCTCTGCTCCTCAGAAGCTTTTCTGAGAAGTTTTACATCCGCTGCTGGAGAACCCTGCTGCTGTTTATTTGTGGTTTCAGAGGGCCGGGTTTTGACTTTGACATCATCAGCCCTAATTGACGCAACTGAGCAATCGACCGGCACAGCTGGTGTTAGTTAACCTTTTCCTGACACCTGGTGATGCTTTTAAAAGGTAATCGGAGCACTTGAAGCTGAAAATATGCCTCTTTTTTTTAAGTAGTTCCTCTCTTCTACATGCTAAATAGCAGAGAAACTCCTGGGCTTTTTTGGAATATAAAAACTTCTTATCATAAACAAGATTTCATTTTTAACTCTGCCGAGGTGGTACTGTCTTCACCCAAATCCATTCGGTTGATCCACCTGGATGGGGGAAGGGTCTCGCCTCAGAATAGACCTCATTAACTTGCATTTTCCGTCATTTTTTGTTTATTTCTCGGGGAAGAGTGGATGGATCTGGAATAATAAAAGCAGGCATATTTAGGGTGGCTCGTACCTATGAGGTATGCGCTCAACTGAGTGCCGTTTCTAGGTTATTAATATCACTAATCTGTTGCAAGAACTGTTCATCATCAGTGCATAGTTTTTAATTGTTGATGTCTAATGATGATGGAAATACGTCCCTTATTTCGACCAAATCATTCTGTCAACAAAGTTTCACCGAGCTGAACTGAATTCAGTTGAGAGAAAGAAGTATTGAAGTGTTTTAAGAGAAATTGCAATTGTGGACTTAGAGGTGTTTGTGTGCTGCACATGTGTGAGAGAGAACACTGTTCCTTTTAGTTCCTGTCAAGGCTCCCTGCTGGTTTCACTGCATCTCTCCTACATCACTTCAAACCCTCTTACACACGCACACGCACACACACACACACACACACATAACTGTCGAGCTATCTACCTACTGAGTCTTGCACCATGAGAAACTCCAGTTCTGCTGCAAAAAGAAAACAAAAATACCAACGATGGTGTGATCCGATCCTTCTTCAGTTCTTTTTCCCTCCTCTGGTTTGTGAAATAGAGTCGACCCAGCTTTGAAAACACAGTATAAATCCCTCTTACGCTATCTTGCACGATACTGACAGATGAAACTTCCATGATTTGGTTAAACCAGATTTGTTGAGATTTTTTTTATTTTTTTTTTTTACGGTAACTAGGTGAGCCGATGTTTTGG
The DNA here is from genome assembly GCA_900302685.1 of Spondyliosoma cantharus. Lineage (NCBI taxonomy): Eukaryota > Metazoa > Chordata > Actinopteri > Spariformes > Sparidae > Spondyliosoma > Spondyliosoma cantharus. Next base: position 36,638 of record OMLP01013673.1, read on the forward strand.
CTACATCTCATGCTAGTGTCTCAGAAAACTTAACAGGTAAACTGAAGAGGTGAAACTGGCAACACGGCTTGAAATCAGAGACTGCTGCGCCCACAGAGACCTGTCCGTCTCCAACACAACACCTCCGATCGAGCCGTCGAACTCGACATGCGGACCGCGTTCTGAGCCGACGGAGCACGGGACGACAGCTGGACGAGGCGAGGTGGACTCAGTGTTCATGACGTCGATGCTTTGTTGATGGACAGTGTTTTTCCTGATGTCCAGCTTTTGTTGCTGCTGCCGTCTACGTTCACCCTGACACGGGCTCAAAAGATGCTCTACGTATTGATCTGCATTTGTGTGTGTTCTGTAATTTGTGCGGGTCTTTCTTTCTCGTTACGCAACCCTGTGTTGTTGAATAGAGTGAATGAATAGAGCACCTTGTACTTTCTACCTTGAAGCAGACGGTGTGCGACTGCAGCCGAAGCTCTGTCTGCCTTCTTGCCTCCTACGGATCGTCAGCCTGTCGAGATCGCTGCCCGGCCAAAGGCCTTGAGTACTAATCATCCTGTCTGGATCAGTCATGACGCTCATCAAATGAAGTGGCGGCCACCGCTCCTCTGCGAGGCAGAAAGCCCCGCCATCTTTCATGATTGCTCCGATCCTAACTACTACAGCACTCCCCGCCACAGAACCACAACCTGCCTGTGATTTTCTGAGATGAAAGTCAAGACTGCGATGGCCAGGAAACGCATCTCCCATACCTCCATTTCTACTACCTTTTGTCCAACAATTCAGAGAACTGGGTTCACTTGCTGCTGATGTTGCTGAGGTCAGAAGTGGTCAGGCTTTTTGAAAAACAGGTTTCTACCTTAGGTGAATCATTTGCTCCACAAATAACCACCTCAAAACATCAAACATAGTCTCATTTTCCTTTGAGAGGTGCTGTTAAATGTCATGTATGGAAAAAGTCTCACCGGATTGATTTGAAAGTATTAACCAAAATTATTTACTTCTATCTGCTGAGAAACATCCAGTAGGTTTATAATAAATTACACTGTAAATAGTGTGCGACAGAGCCCATATGAATTTTTCTCTCGCTTAGCTGCATTCTGCTGATTTATTGTACACGGGATTTCTTTTCTTGCAAAACCGATGTAGAAGCAGAATTAAAATGGAACTGTTTATGCTCTATTGAATCACATCACATTATTCCACATTATGTCACAGCACACGCTGAAACCAGGCAGCATCAGTGTAAAATATGCCATGTATTGGATCATTGATCATATGTTGATATACGTGCATCGTCTCGGTCGCGAGGGGGAAAAGATGCTCATCTGTAGTCTGCGATGAGTAAAAGGCAGCGGTCCTGGTTCTAGGCAGAGTGCCATCCCTGCAGCTCAAACACACACAAGCATATATTTAGAAATATGCAACAAGCACATCAGCATTTAAAATAACCCGCAATTGTTTGGCATTCCGAGCCCGACAAGCACATCGTTAACTTCCCACGTTAGTTTGTGGGCTTTCGTGTAACGTGAAGGAACCCCTACGACCTCCCCGCTGTGTGCAAGCCGGTCCAGTTTGTTTGCAGCTCTATTCTGCTCCATCATGGTCTTGACCGAGGCTCCAGGTTTAGTGCTTTTCCGTCTCTGTGTTCCAGTGTTTGAGTGTCTCTCGTCTGAGAGTCGTCGTGTGTCTCTGGGCGTAGTGATCAGCTTCATCTCATCAGCCTGCAGCACTTGAAGCGCGGCTCTTCAGCCTCAACTTGTTTGAAGTGTTTGTTTCAGTATCATTCGGTCTACGTGTGGTGCAGACGTTACGACCACTTTTTTTTCTAAAGTTTCTTTGTGTTTTTGAACTCTAACCTTTCCTTAACCCGTTCCTTTCTGCTTTTACTTATCAACCTTAACTTCTCCTCTTGATTCGTCTGTTATAATAAACCCTCCACAACGTAATCACCACCGTCTTCGTTCGACTTCTAGGTCCAAACACTCACTGGTTGTAACATGCTCTTTATTTGGATTTGTTGGAAATCTGTAATTTCGCACAACTCCACTCCAGCAACCCAAGACTGCTTTTTTCTATAACTCCAGGCATTGTCTATAGATCTCCCAGTCTTTAAGCATGATGTGATGTGTGCAGCCATCAATATCTTTACAGCCTTACTGTAAAACGAGGAAACATAAAAGATCAATAGTTTCAACTCCCTCGTATTTTTGGTGCTAGAACAGAAAGCTTTCCAGGCATGAGCAACAGTCGTTTCCGTAGGCTGATCCGGAAGTTAGCGTCGCCCTGGTTCCCCCGTCAAGAAGTCCATGGGATTTTTACTTGCATCGCATGGCTACTAAACGTCTTACTACATTATACTGTACACGCTTTACTATAAATTGATCAATCAACAAGTTAGAAACTAGTTTGCAATTCATCCAACTAATCTGCCTGTAAAGATGAACTAGTGAGTAGATGAGTTTGGCAGGAAAGTATCTTGAGCTTGAGTTAACCACAGACCTTATTTGACGAATTTACCGAAAACCCATTGATTAAAACCCCGTTGACTTCGAGACGAGAGAACCGGAAGTGCAAATATGCTCTTGATTTCTGGGCTTTAGGGCTCGTTCCTGTGTCAGTCCACAGCAGAAGCTATGCAACACTTACGGAGGTATTAACCTACGGTGGTCCTGCTAAATATCTTTGGTGCTGAAGTCTGAACTTCGGTGAGCCGGTTGGAAACTATCACCTGCCGCCCCTCGCACACTGCCACTCGCGAGCAGTCACAATCAATTTACAACTAGGCCCTCAGCACTTCTGCTAGCTGTCAGCGTGATACAAGCAGCATGAGAGCTTTTCTCCTCCTTCATCCCTCCATCCCTCTAGACGTCTTCCCCATCAAACTTGATTGAGAGGAAATTGCTCATTCCAGGGCTACCTATTGAAGACTGTGATTAGCGAGCTATTAGGCCTCCAGTCAGACGGAGAATGAGACAAGGGCAAAGAAGCAGGACAGAAAACACCACAAAGAAAGCTGTTGCTCGCCTGCCTATGGCTCTCTTTTAGTCTTTTTTCTATAGAATGATACTCTCGTCGCTGTATGAGGGCAAGACATCTGAGATGTAGTGCTGGTCGTTACAAGGCGACTTCACAGCCAGATCTAAAAAAGGGCACTGCAGGGCGACAATAGCAGCGAGAGAGCGAGAGAGAGGGAGAGCTGTGCCGGGAAAGAGAGCGAACAAAATGAAAAACAACAGCGAGGCCCTCAAAAGACAGGGACAAAAGAGCTTTCCCCCTGCTGCCTGCTACTCGGACATGACTAATAAATCACCTTCACACCATCAATCACCAGGCATCAAGCTCGAGACTCGCGCGATCGATTCAGATGCCTTCGCACCTCAGGAGAAACTGGGAGTAGATACAGACGGGGATCTGTCACGTATGCAGGGGAGCACACACGGAAGGGGAAACCCCACGGGAGCACATACAGTGCCTACATCAGACCTTTTCGACTGAATGCGGCCCCGTTAATGACCTCACTCCTGCCTTTTGATCATTTTGTTAGTAAGCTAATTAACCCATTCATTAGATAGTGTCGGTTGCTTAGCACAAGAATGCTGTGATTTCATTAAAAAAGCTTTACCCCAGGCTGTTTAGAGAGGGGAAATGTATAACAACCACATTGAGAGCCGACTTCTGAGATTAAAAGGTTGCAGAGTTTTTCCTGTACTTTTGTATTCACGTAATGTTTCTTTTTCAATTGTGTCGAATGCTGAGCTGAAGTCGGGCTTTTATCACCTCGGCCCAAATTCAGCTATGCAACGAGATGGTGCCATATCAACATCCGGTGGTGGCGATTTAATACAGGAGGAACTTGGGATGCAGATAGAAGTTTTATTACTGGACACAGTGTTGGAGGTGGAGCCCCGTTCTTTCCTATGAAAGCTGCTCAGCGGTGTTTTGAAGCCAAAAAAAGCTTTGACGTCGCCCCCGATGACAATACCTGGATCGTCGCCAGAGCTGGCCGACTTCCGCTTTAGCGTCCAACTCACTTGAAGGCCGATAAAATCATTTAATCGTGCAGCTCTTCTAGACTTTCAAAACGTTATTGGACTGAATGGCTCAAATTATGAAGGTCAAACCAGTCATTTTGCTTGGGTTCTGATCTCAAAAGAATTTAAACACTGTTTCACAGACGCTTTTCACAATGGGGCTGTTGTTGTTTTCTCTTCTGTGACAACTGTTTCAGGCCAACGCGCCTGCTGGAAGCGGGAATGGGGTCAATACTCATTTTTAGAGACTTGACCCGCGTTTAAAAAACTGGTGTAGACCTGCTAATTTCAGTGGACAAGCGGTATTATTTTCAAAGTGTGTGAAGACTGAGTGGAGGGCAGTGGATACGTGCAATGTTGACAATTTCACGAAAGTGACGTCTTCAGATTGTTTCTTTTGTCCAACCGACAGTCCAAAAAAGACACAACTCTTTATTTATCATAAACGAAATAGAAAAGCTTAAAATCCTTACATTCAAGATGGTGGAACCAGCAAATGGTCAACATTTTTGCTTCAGGAAATATTTTAAAAACTAACGAAATAGTTAGCAACTAACTTTCTTTTGATAGACGGATTTATTTGACCAATCGTTGCAGCTCTAGATACTGTACGACCACAATGTCACTGCTGTCACCGGCATGTTGTACCCCTCTCTCTCCTTACATTTCCTGTTTCTTGACTGTGAGCTCACAAAATGCAAAATCCCTCTCATAATGCTTTCCTAAATAACATGAACATATCATGTTGTGCACATGAACGCAAATGTAAAGCTATAACTTTGAGTTTCCTTTAAAAAGTGTGCACACAAATAAAATGCAGATATTGTGGTTTTAGTCCGTCATCTGTTGTTGCAGACAGCGTGGAGGTTTTCACGCCGAATATAACAATTTTTAATTTGTACACAGCACGCCAAGACTCCGGGTGCAGTCGAGAGGTAAAAATACATTTTGTCAATACTGTGCGTCTCACAGCTCAGATGCACACACTGACAGATGCTCATATACAAACAGGAACCACACAACAACCCACACACACCGGGGCGACAAGAAGAAAAAAAAAACTAAAATATATATCACAGACAAAGTAAAATGTCTCTCTCCTTGGAGGCGGGTTGCTGTTGGATATGATCACAATCCCTTTCCTCTGGACTACACATCCTCGCTTCAAAACTTCCCCGCAAAAAAGAGTGGACTTTTTGAACCCTGACCTCTCTGTTTCTCTAAGGAACCCAAGCAGAACATTCTCTGTGAAATGAAGTTTCTCTTTAGTGCCTCTCTTCCCTGCAGCAAGAGGGGAAGAGGGAGAGGCGAGCACAAGGAGAGGACAGCGCAGCACTTTGTCGGCCTCCGTGGATGTCGCCTTCAAACGGCTCATAGGCGGCGAGGCGAAAATGCTGGGAAACATGAGAGACTTTTATTTTTAACACAGCCTTCCCTAATCTAATTACCTCAGCAATTAGACGGTGCTGTCATGAAAATGAACTCGCAGAAGGCAGTGCGGGAGTTGTGACATGCTCTGTTTGCCTTGGCTGGCCTGAAGACGGAAACGGACGCTTCTGGAGTTGGCATGAAATTCCATCAGTTTTTTTCCGCCTGTGGCAAGTGAGTGGCCATCGCTTGTGTCCGTGCCAGTATGCGAGTGTTAAAATAAGAATACTGCGCCCGCACATCTCTCTGCGTCTGTGTGTGTGTCCCTCTTTTTGAAACGCTCACTCATTTTCCCCACATCAGCTGCAGCTCAGCTTCAAAAGCCGTGCCCGATCTCCATCTCTACACAGATCACGTGATCCAAAAAAACAAGGCTTTCGGGAACACGTCCATACCTCCTCGGTGTGCTGCGAGCGAGTCACGTGCTTTGGACGCCAGCCTGAGCTTGTTGGCAAAAGGTGGAGTCGCACACAGACGGAGAGATGAGAGGCAGCACACGGCTTGGTTTAAGTACAGACGGGCATGGACAAACAAGACAGAGCCGGGTGAGGAGGAAATAGAAGGAGGAACAGACACAGAGAGAGAGACGAGAGGGCCGTGAAGACGATGGATGGATATTTAGCTGGTTGCCATGTGCCGGCGAGAAGAGAAAATAATTCATGCTTTACATCACTTGTCTGCTTTAAGAGCTGTGTGTGTGTGTGTGTGTGTGTGTGTGTGTGTGTGTGTGTGTGTGTGTGTGTGTGTGTGTGTGTGTGTGTGTGTGTGTGTATTAGTTCATCTTTCTCCCAGAACACGCCGTCTCACTACAAAGTCAAACCAAAATTGATTTATTATGTATTTCCCTTGACAGGACATTATGGCTGCTGATTAGCATACACCGGTGGGTGGAGTGTATGCAGATACCCGCGCGCGCACACACACACACACGTAGAAAAGGTGTACACGAGAGAGCAAGACCAATTTGTTGTAAGGGTTGATATACTCGGCCGGCCAGCAGATTGTATGGTGCACTTTGTAAAAACTGTTTATGTTAATGTGTTCAGGTAAAATTGGCAACGGTGGAGATACAATGTATGTAATAATTCACTGATCAAAGTCACAAATAGAGAGGCGTGTTTTCAACATCTAAAACCACTGCTGCAAAAACACACACACGCACACACACGCGCACACACATACACACACACACAGCAAAGTCTGTTTTCTGTCTCTAGTGGTAATTTTCAAGCTGTCAGTCAACACAGAGGAACCTTGAGATTAATGGAGACAGAGAGAGTGGAGTTACACACATGACCACCGCACCTCAGCACCTTTTCAATTGCAGGTGATTGATCGACTGTGTTTGACAAATGTCCTAACGCAGGTCATACAGTGGAGAAAGCTGGTGGCCGACCACAAGAAAACAAGCCGACTTTTAAGAATGGTTCACCAGTTCACTTTTGGGGTAAATTGTACCATTTATTCTGTTTATAATGAGAGGTGATGGCAAAGATGTGAACAGTTTAGTACAAATTATACTTTCTGCATCCACAGGGCACATGTTTCATCCTTTCTCCATGACAATGTACCAGGTGCCTCAAGAAAAATGGCATCCCATTGTCTCTTACACCATAGAAAATGTGTTTGGGCTGAACAGGGATCTTTCCCATGATGCCTCCACAACAAAAGGGATTCTTTTTTGGCTTGTGTGTGCATAAAGTATAATTATCACTTAACGAATGACACAGAGCACCGACTACAATGGAGCGCATGTTCGCATGCTGTTACTATAGTTACCGTCACTGGGAGGCTACTCGCACAACACCCACAAGGAAAATATGAAACGTTAAAATCCACAGGTAGTAAATTCGCTTTTCTTTGCAAATGCTTCGAGGTCTGGACATGTTTTGCGATCGTGATGCCGACATGGATGATTCTGCATCGATGCAGAGACTGAACACCTCACCTGGTATTCTGAGAGCCGATATTCAGGGGCACATGTCGGCTTTTATGATTGATATTACCGGGAAACACGAACTGGACCAGACCCACGCTGTGTGTAACTTCTGCCTCATAACAATTACGAACCATGTTAGAAGTTTTCTGTTGAACGTCGGCAGTCATGAATGAAGAACACAGCGAGGTCAGCTTATCATGTTCGTGAGGTTTGCCACATCCAGCGAGTACCCCGTCTTAGGAGCTGCTGTGTGAAGATATCTGTGTAGATTACAGCCCACGTGTAATGCACAAACACCTCTAATGATGTTGCATATTGAACAACAAGTTTGTGTAGTAATCACCAGGAGCTAGGTAAGCCGTTAGCAGCTGGTGGGCTGCAGAGTCCCGCTGTGAGTTTGGCTAAAGGAGCTAACGACGCTAACAACACAGCAGGACTGAGAGTTCCTGTTCAGAGGAGCACTCTGCATGTTTACAGTAATTAAAAGTACTTTGAATACTCGTGCTTTAAAGTAAAAGATAAAGAAAGATCTGGGATTTTGGGTTTACCTTCACCTCAGGACGGTTAAAATTGTTTTTTGGGACATTTCTGTCCGTTCCGAGTGTTTCAGAGCTTAAAGTCCACAGGTGACAATATCACATCGTTATTTTACCATTCAGTAGTATTCTCTCCGGTGCTTTGGCTAAGCACGTGTAAACGGGAAGCTTGACAGGACATTTTGACGGATTTTTCACGGTGATGTCGGTGATGATCTCGCAGACATTTAGTAATTAAGCTAAAATGTGCAAATCTCATAAAAAAAAACAAGCATCAATGAGTAAGGTCTCCCTGACGCTGGGGGAGTGAAGTACAACTCTCGAGAACCTGAACAATCTCTTTCATGCTGGCAGATGTCCAACCTCACTCCACACTCCGGGGGTAATTTTTCATCAGACAATTAATTCCACTGGCCCGACCGTGTGGCAATAAAAGGACGTCAAAAAACTTGGGATTCTCTTTTGGTTTCGACCATCAAACGGGAGCAGCCGCAACAACAACGGCGGACTAGGGAGCGGGGACTTGTAGCGGGGCTATAAATCAGAGGGAACGCTCCTTTACCTGGCATGTTTGAGGAGCAAAAGCAACACCGTCGGCCTTGATGGTGCGCCGCGCTCCGCCACAACATGTTGCTGTGCCGCGGCCCTGCATGTAGTGGCCGTTTCATATTCAATGAGTCTGCTGTCAGCGGTGTATGACATGAGAAATGGAATTTTTTCCGAAACGTATTCCTTCACCTCATTCACTTCTTCCTCCATCTCTTAATTAAATCAATTTCACCCTCCTTCCCCCCCTTTACCTCCGTCTCCCTCATTCTTTCCGTCTCCCTCATTCTTTCCGTCTCCCTCTTTTCCGCCTCTCTCTCCTACTCTCAATCTCCCTCGCCCTCGCTCTCTGCCCTGTGTGACTTCCCGGCTGCAGTTGATTGATGATGAGAGAAATCTCCCAAGGACAGGCGCCTTGTTAAAGACAGGCCAGTGTGTTCTGTCTGTGGGAGCAAACGGAGATGGAGGGGGGTGAGTCGGGTGGGGATTACAAAGACAGGAGCACCCTGATACCCCAACCTGCTCCACCTCCATTTTTTATCTTCTCCTCCCCTTCGTCTTCTTCTTCTTCCCTTTCCTATCCCCTTAATCTCCTACTTCCTGCTTTCCCATTTATTGTTTACCGTTTTCCATTCTATATTTTCTGCTCCCCAGCTTCACCACCAGCCCCTTTTTTTAGCACCGCCGCTGAGGGAAAGCCTCATCACCGGAGGGACCGCAGGATAGGGGGGAGATAGCTGTCAAGAGGGGGAGGGTGGAAGGGAGATAGGAAGAGGGGGAGCACCGCTGAGCCCCCTCCGAGGCCCCTCCAGGGGGGGCCGAGGTGCCTTGGACGGGGGGCCATCCGAGGGAGAGACAAGCGGCGGTCTGATTAATGACAGGGAAGCCATCGTATACATCACTGCCTCACATCAGCGTGGAGAGAAACCCTGTTTGCTGCCAAGACTGGTGACTTTTCCGCCTCTGGATACGGCTTTTTTTTCCCCTTCTAGTTTTCCAGCAATTAATTTAGAATAATGACTGATGAGGCGCGCAGGGATAGAGTACACTGAGGTAAACATTAGTATGTTGTACTTAAGCGAAGAGCTTTGTGTTTTGGAGATGTTCGTCGACATCGTGGGCTTCAGTAAAAATTGTGAGTAAATCTGTAACAATTAATCAAATAATCCATCAGTTGTTAAACTATCAAAGGGAAGTTTCACCCAAAAATGAAAATTGAGTCATAATCTTCTCGCCCTCATGCACGATAGGAAGTCGGGTAAAGTTTCATAGTCAAAACGTTTTTTTCCTCGAGCTTCACAGCAGAAACATCGTTGCAGCATTCTCATCGTTGCAGCAGAAGTCTTCCCTGTAGCTGCTAAGCTAAAAGCGTTAGCACGCACCCCCGTCTGAAGTGGGTGCACTAGCGCCGCCACGTGTCGAGGATGTAAATAACGTCTTCTCAAATCAATTTATGGATCTTAGGTCCCCATCTGCTTCAGTTGTTAAGGAGAATGCTGCATCTCTGTTTTGCTGTGAAGTCAAAATTCTCAGATTTCAGCCTCTTAAATGTGAATACTTTCTGGGTTCTTGACAATAAATGGAAGATTTATGTTACTGATCTTTGGGTTGTGGGCAAACAAGGCATTTGAGGACGTCATGTTAGGCTTTGGGAAACACTGACAAACAACTAATCGATTAATTGACAATGATAATATTTGTAAGTGTCAATTTTATCCACCAGTCATATTCGATTTTAATAATCATCAGATTGATCCATTATTAAAACAATAACAGTGATAGTTTCAGCCCTGCATGAAAACATGGAAAAGGAAAAAAGAGCTAAAAAAAAAATAAATAAATAAATAAACTGTGTTGATGTTGTTTCTGTCAACAGTTTGTTCAATCCTCAAACAAAAATATGACTGGATTTGCAGGCAGGCTTTAGTCCAAACAGATTTTCAGGGATTCTCCAAACATGTCACACTTCCAGCAAGAAGGAAGAAGGGGAATAAACGGACCGCCCAGTAACAGCCGATGAGCACCTGAACAAATTGAGATAAATTGATGCCTTCCATGGGTAAATCAGAGAGCTTGTTGTGAAATCCATGAGCTGCTCGGAATTGTAAATGGATGTAAATAGCTTTGTTTTAATTTACAAGCAGAACTTATTGAGCCTCCGAGTGCCTGATTAAACCTATGGCGTGCAGCGTACATGGTCATGCAAGGCAGATCATCACTTTGATTCACTCACACACACACACACACACACACACACACACACAAATCTCAAACGCTCATTGCAGAAGTCCAAAGCTGATGAAACTCTCTTTGATTCGGGAGGAGTTGCTCTGCGGCTCCCTTTCATATCTGAGTCGTGTCTAAACATTTCAGTCGTTTCTGATAGGAGGCCAAGATCATTTAGGAGTCTTTGAATCCCAAAATAACACACGCAACTGCAGTGACAACACATGGGAAATCACATACGCACATAGAAACAGACTTATTAAAGAGGCGCCGCACACTTCCCGGCCTTGAATCCAATTCAAACGAGCACCTTTGCTTCTATTTTCTGCAACCGCCACCAATTAGTCACTTGTGCTCCCCTCTCCCTTCCTCCTTTTCCTCCTCCTCTTTTTCTCTACTTCCTCTCCTCTCCTTTCCCCAGGCCCTCCACAGACTCATACAACATTTATGACTGTCTGGAACATATGCTTGCAGCGGGAAACTGAAGGGCACATCTTCTTATCCAAAAACCAATACCAACACGGTCTATCTGGCCGGGTGAAGCCGTGGTATGGTTCATTTTACACCAGACAGCGTTACAGCGGGTTCTCATGTGGCATCGCCCTGCTGCTTAAAACTCTAGCTGGAGCAAATGTAATCTGCAGTCCGAGACAAATTTAGGGCGCCAACCTAATCTAGTTGATCTTACCTCGCATGTGAATCTAAATCAGTGTACTCTCAGTCCCTCAGAATGCAGGATGGAAGGTGGAGGGACAGCGTTGCATCTATGCACGCCTCACTTTTCATTTCTTTTCTCCATCGCTCTCCCAGAAGCACATTTACAAACTTTCTCACCTGCGATCCCTCTAATACAATCACAGCAGTCTACTGTCGACCGCTGAGCGGCTTCACCGCTTTGCTCAAGGGCGTCCTGATGGTCGTTGCTGAGTCATTTCACATCGAGATTTGCACCAACAACTTCAACTGTCACAGGCCATTTCTTTGCCCTCATGGCTTTTTTTTTTTTGTTTCTGCACCACTTGCTTCTCTCTCAGTATCAGCGTGGCGCCTCGCTTTGTGAAAACATTTTCTTTATGTCCTCGCTGTGAAGGTTACTCAGTTCATTTCGTTTTAATTTAATCAATTAGCTCCCTGATTCAAGTTGAATAAGAGTTGAGATTAAGAGGCGTCAGAGGGAGTGGAGCTTTGGATTTTAGTAGTTAGAGGATATAACTGTACAGAATATAAACTTTCCGGTGCGTAGGAGAAATCTTATGGCGAAGTTATAAGATATAAAGTTAGAGGGTATGTAAATTTTGGGTGGTCAAAAACTGCCTTTTGGCTCCAAGTTGAAAAAGTTACTCTCATCTGGAGATTTTATTTGATTAATGCATGCGGCCTTGAGCAGCTACTATGTCAGAAATTACAACAGATGAAGAGCAACTTCTGTATATCTATAGCACAGTCAAACAGTGCTGACAGGATACAGCAGCCAACAAACAACTAAGCATTTTTTCCCTAACTGCACAGCATCGGTTTTCGCCACTGGCATCACTTCCATTTAGGGATCCAAGATAAGATCAGCACTTCATGGATATTAGCTGATAAGGGCTATCAAATGAAATATCGACATCGGCTCAAAATTAACATTTCTGCCGCTGTGGCTGGCCGATTAGTAGGCCAGAACAAAATATGGATACAGCAATATATCGTATCACTTCCTCTTGTGATACGATTATGGCTACACTGGCGGCAAACATCGATGTTTCTATTAAAACATGCAGCGGCTCTAAACAGATTCCCCTGGCAGTGTGACTTTGCAGAGTCACTAGCTTTATATCACCTCAACTTCTATAAACTCAATTTACACAGATTGAAAGAAGCCAGAGTCGAGGAATATATGGAAAAGGGTAGAAAAGAGACAAAAACAGGAAGTAGAAAGTCACAAGATGATACATGAGGATATAACTACAAAATAAAACAGGAAATAACTAAACAAAAAAAACCCTGAGCCATGAAAGTTTTATCCGTCCTATAAACATTTTAACTTTTTTAAACATTGTTTCATCTTACCGCATGTCACATTTTGTTAAACTGACACCACAACTCAATGGATAACACATTATTATTATTATTATTATTATTATTATTATTATTATTATTATTATTATTATAGG
>OMLP01013674.1:0-10874 GCA_900302685.1 Spondyliosoma cantharus
CACCACTCGGGTTCAGATCGGGGAGGCCGTTCCTCCCAATCACGCCCCTCCAGGTAACACTGTCACTGCCCACGTGAGCGTTGAAGTCCCCCAGTAGAACGACGGAGTCCCCGGTTGGAGCACTCTCCAGCACCCCTCCCAGGGACTCCAGGAAGGCCGGGTACTCTGCACTGCCGTTTGGCCCGTAGGCCGAAACAACAGTGAGAGACCTATCCCCGACCCGAAGACGCAGGGAAACGACCCTCTCGTTCACTGGGGAAAACTCCAACACATGGCGGCTGAGCTGGGGAGCTATAAGCAAGCCCACACCAGCTCGCCGCCTCTCACCGCGGGCAACTCCAGAGTAGAAGAGAGTCCAGCCTCTCTCGAGGAGTTGGGTTCCGGAGCCCAGACTGTGCGTGGAGGTGAGGCCGACTATCTCTAGCCGGTACCGCTCAACCTCCCGCACGAGCTCAGGCTCTTTCCCCCCCAGCGAGGTGACCTGAAGGTATACATGCATGGGTAATGCGATTATCAATCGAATAATATAGCTGTATTAATTCGACTATAGAAATCCGATCCAGTCCGATCTTAGTCAGACTAAGGTGTATACGTGCATCTTAAAAAAATCCGATCATAGTCGGACTAAGCCAGTAATTTGGTTTTCTTGAGTCCCATGTAAACACACTTGAGTGGTTCTCAAGCCTCCAACATTCAGTCGGTCAGGAACTCATACACAGGTACAGTGTTTGCACTGTGGGCAGAACATTCTGTAGCTCTGCCAATACCCTAAAATAGAATCATCCTACCAGAAAAAAGACCCATCTGCTGGAAAATTTAAATCAATACATTTTCCACCTAATTCGTCAATATAAAATGTTTATTGTTGTGAGTGTAATCAAAAATGTTTTTGAATAATTATGTAAATGATTGAACTAATATGGAGACAATGGTTTTCTGTCGATCCCCCGTATATAAACATACACTGCAAACATACACTGCACACGTGAAACATTTGAAAAATGACAACCTGACCACAAAAATTATGAAAGGTGACACTTGTGTAACAGACAGGTGACAGGTGAGATATTGCAAATGAACACTTAAAGGTCAAAACATCCAGGTGATTATTTGTGAGTTATGTCTGGTGAGACAAAATGTTTGTGGTACTCACCAAATGAATCCCAAGAGTACAGGACTCAGGAATCATTTCACATGCCAATGACCAATAAAAGTTATCTCAGAGCAGGCTGTCGTAGCTGAAGGGGTTAAGGATGAGACTTGTATATATATATCACTTATCATTAGCTATTTGGTTAGGTTTAGGAAAAGAAAGTTTGGGTGGTATCACTTCATCACACACAGTTAAAGCTGTTGATTTTATCTGTTTTCACAGCTTTAACTAAGTGTTATGAAGGATAACTTCTCTTAACCTTGATTGGGCAGCTGCTGTGATGGTCCGTGAGCAACATTAACTGGATTGCGATTAGTTGTTGTCTTCCAGGAAGAGCACAAACAAGGTGATATCAACATTGTGCTCTACAGAACAGACAGAGGCAGGAACAGTACAGTTTCTAACTGGATTACCAAAAGGGCTACACATCTGGGTGTGAGTGTGAGTTTTTAGAAATGAGTCCTACAATTTTTCTACTTAGGAAGAAGAAAAAGGGCTAAAGTTTAAATATGTACTTAGAAAAGTCCACATAGATTTATGGAGTGCGTAGAGGAACATCTCACAATATCCCTCCAACAACAAGGTCATTTACAATCAGCCCAATTTACGAAAACGCACTAAAGAATTCCAGAAAAAAACTCATCCTACCATGACTCTTCAGGGGTTCTGTTCAGCTGCTGCGTAACTTAGCAAAACAATCTGCTGGAAAAAAATCCTCCACAATGTTTGCTCTTTCATATGTCTGCTTCTTGAAGCACATTTTAATGTGATGCGTTAAAATGTCCAGGACTCAAAGCCAACTTTTTTTGTGCTGATGTCATAGTTACACTGCATGCATTTAGTTCATTCACGTCAGCTAGTATGCTGCCATCATATAGTCAAACAGTGTGTATCCACATAGAGGGGAGAGAATGTGTAACTCAGCCAACCCATGAACTAATACTTATCTCACTTTAATTATCTCAATTATTTAACAGGCAGAACTTCACTAGAATCAAAGTAAAGATACTTTGTCTGTCAGTGTTTAATGTATTTGAAATACAATTATTTGTTTCTACAATTTCAGATTACATTCAAGACTGACAAACCCTAAAATCAGCAATCAGGATGAAACATTTCCCTTTATGGTACAGTATGAGATACAAATATAAATTGCTATGTGTTGTCTCACAATCACACAAAGATTCAACTTTATATACAAAATGAAAAATATCACTGCACAGAGATTTCTAGCGATAACATATTAGTTTTCTTTAGTAACATCTTTATTTAAAAAAAAAAAAAAAATGGTTGAAACAATGTAACTTTTGCTCAGAAGGGGCACTTACAAAATGCATACATTACTTAAGGGCTGATGGCCCAATTAGAGCAGTCTTTTACACAGGAATATCTGTGTGAAGTCTGCAAACATTAGCTAAACATTAGCCATGAGAGCTACTGGTTATATAAGCCAAAGTAAGGTTGAAGCAGCAACACCTCTGAATGAATTTATCTTTAATTCTACACTGTTAAAAATGGGTTTAAGTTGTTGAAATTCTTTCGACCAATGTATAAAGTGAAAATAAACACTGAAAAAAAACTCTCCCAGAAAAAGACAAATCCTGATTTTATCCTTTATCCCTATAGTATTAACCCTATACATAATTTGATAAAAACAGTCAAACATAGATGAACTGTAACTATGGTACATTTTCTTGTAAGCATACTTATCTGAATTACTCAGAAACAAAATCACAAGCAAACCAACAAACCAACATGTATTTAACATTTTAATATATTGTCACCTTTGTGGCGTTACACAAATACTATCATGTATAATAAATATCTGAAAAGTCTGAGACCTTCCTGTGATCCTGTCACTGAATTCTTGGAAATACTATTGGCAAATGATTCACTAAGTATTGTCACTTTGGGGTTGTAGTCATTTTAAAGGGGTACTACAAAGTTGTAGAAAGCGATTTATAGCTTCAGGACAAGTCATGCCACTTGAGTCAGTATGGTTTGGGTCTTAAGACCTCAAGGTTGCAGCTGAAATAAATCCAGCTCATCCTCATCAGAAAAAACACCATACAGGTCAATTGTGAAAACATCTTATTATGACCCATATTTATGTTTATTCCTAGGGTTCTTAGTAATTGTTATGCCAAAAAAGAGGAAGTCAGGTTTAGTAGTTTAAAGAGTGACCAAGTCTTCATAGGGAGGTGGAGGGGTGGATTGTTGGATTAAAGAAACACAGGACTACCTAAACGACTGAACAGGTTGATTGACAGTGACTCTCAAAACAAACTGTATCACAGTTTCCGGCCTTGTTACATAAGTAACTTCAGTTACATAATGGAAGTGACTTAACATCACTAAGTTGGCAAGTTAAAAGAACCTTAAAGAAACTTAAAGCAACATTATGTAGAAATTGGTATTTTGTGTAATTTGGCAAGTGCTACATCACTGTGGTTAATACAAAGCCCAGGTCTGTAACAATCTGTCACATGAGATGTAGGTGCTGAGTACAAACAAAAGTCATTACGTCACAACAGCGTTATGTGTTGAATTTAACATGTATGTAACACTGTGATCCTTCCCTCTCACTGAAGTTACACAGAGCAGAAACAAGTGACAGAGACAGCATTCACCCTGTTCGTGTTGCTTTAAGTTACATATGTAACGTACGCGACTTTGTACATCACTGAAGTTACAGGAGTAAAATAGCTATTTTAAAAAAAACACGCATGCCTGTCACTGGTATGCTGCAGCAGTTATGTTAATTATAACAATAATAATAATAATAATAATAACAATAATATATTTTATTTATACTGAGCTTTTCATGATATTCAAAGACACTTTACATAATTACATTATAAAAGGAAACCAACACATTCAATGTAGTTTTGAGAAGGGTGATATGTAATTTTGGGAGTAGCTAGCACTCAACCTATTCAGTCATGAAGGAATGAGGCTGTCTTGAATAAATCTGAAGGGAGCTCACAATCTGCAGCCTGCTCCTCTCGGCCTGAGGCTAGGTGCTCGAGGCTAAATTAGCTGCTACTAGGACATACTCAAATCTTCCACTAAACTGTCAGCAGTAGAGTTGCCTTGTGGGTAGTAGACACCAAGCTCTGACAAGGAAGAGACATGTGAGACATAAATTAGATGACACCTCTCACCTCTGCTGCTTCAATCTAACCCCCATTTTTTTAAAAAAAAAACTGTCCATCATGTTATGGAGTTATTATAACTAAGGTTCAGGAACTCAACCACACCACTCCCACTCGCTGATCTGCCACCCAGGCCCAGCCAATCCAACCACCTTCATCTCATCAACCTAAACATCCGAGTCTTATCAAAGCACCTAACCTGCCTCATCAACTCAACAACCTATTCACATTGATTCAATCACCTGTGAAATTTAAATCAAATCAAATCAAATCGATTTTATATATATAGCCCAAAATCGCAATCACATCGCCTCAGTGGGCTTTACAATCTGTACAGTGAACGACATCCTCTGTCCTTAGACCCTCAACTCGAGTGAGGAAAAACTTTCCATGTTGATGGAAAAAAAATAAAGGCAATATAGGCAAGTCGAACCAGTTCTCTCCTGTTCGTCCCAAGTTCTTACAACCCTCCCCCAGACCCTCTCCTTCTCCACTATCTTTTCACAGGATCAGCGGCAGCCTAGCCTTTTATATCGACATCCCATGGCAAGAAGATCCTCCAGAACAGGAATCCAGGCCATTCCAGCACAGGAAGCACCGGGGGGATGATAAAGCCACACCGACCAAAATGTGTGCCCATCAAATAATACCCCCAGTCTCAACCTCCCTGGTTCCCACATGGTCCAGCCAATCCACACCCCACTCAAACCCCCCTATTCATCCGACAACCTTGAACCCCCTTTCCTTCATCCACCAACCTCAACCCCTTTCCCTCACCCAACGACCCCGACCCCTCTTCCTATCCTCTCCAAAATCTTTTTACAATTTAAATAAACAACCTTAACATTAAATTGTGGCGTGGTCTTGTTAGTGAATCTGAAAATTTTAGGCTTTGTGCAATGCTAAATCAGTGGAGTGCTCCTTTAACTTGAACTTGAACTGAAATCTGGTCCTCTCTAGCTCTTTTAGTGAGTCAACCAAAATATATTTTTTTACCCGTTTGATTTTTCTTTTACAACATTTGATGTCATTTTTTCATTTGTATACACATATACACAACAGAAAACGCATCCATGCAGAAGTGCTATCCAGGCACAGTAAAAGGTTTCACAATTGAATTAAATGATGCCCAGGTTTTCATAGATCACATCATCAAGAGACTGGTCAGTGGCTATGGTTGTGCTCATACTGGTGGTAACAGAGGGAGTGGAAGCAGAGGGTGAGGATGAGGGTGTTGTTTTACAGACTTGAGCATAAAGGTGGGCAAATGGGTTGGGTTTGCTTTCATTTTTACGAGACTCTTCCTCCTTTTTGCTCATGGGTTCTGCATAAATGGGTTCGTCATCTACAAAACACTGTGTATTTCCTCTGAACTGAGTGACAGATTGTTTATCCTCCACTGGACTGATTTTATCATACACCTCCGAGTAGATCGAGTCTAGCTGCTTGATGTTACAGCAAGGATTAGAAGTGGAGGGGTGAGGAGCGAGAGTGTTTATGGAACTGGGGGGTTTGAGCGGAAGAACACTTGCAGGGTCTACATACAGAGCCATGGTTGGTTGTGGTTTTGGAACAGATTGGATGCAGTCAGCTGGGTCAGCATACACAGCTTCTGACTGTCCACCTCCAGAGTGGCTGTCATGTGTGGGGACCAGTGGGAGAGGCATTAAGGTGATAGGAGCTGGCTGAGGTGATATACTCTCTGATGAATCCTTTGGAGCAGGTACACTCTCCTGTGAGGGAGGAGGTTTCCTCTCCTGTGTCCTCAGTTTGTTCTCCAGAATGGCAGCCATATTGGTCACATCAGGTATTTTGGGCAGGGGGGAATGAGCCTGAATGTTTGTGATGGTAACTTTGTCAGCCTCTTGGATTTGGTTGCCTAAAGTAACAGTTGAAGTCTTCCGTTTGATGGTGCTTTGAATCAGGAAGAAGATTTTGTCAGCCTGCTGTGTCTCAAAGGTGAATGATCCAGGACCAGAGTCACAACGTCGACCTGCTTCAATGGTTAAGGCCAGCTGGTGAGAACAAGAGGCAGGTAAAGCATGCAACAGACTGCAGAAATGTATAAACATATGGAAAACATGATATGAACAACCTTACCTTATCTTTTCCATATCGTCGCAGCAGTTCATATGGCCATTCTCTAACAATGTTCTTCTTCTGCGTGTCTTTCAGCAGCAGTGACTCTGGCCCCACCTGAAGCCAGTATGACCCCTGCAGGCCGCAACGTGTCGCTGCATTAGTCCTCTGAACCACCACCCAGAACTCTGTGGCTGAACACAAGAAGTAGAATGTTCTTTGTCATTACTATGTAAATAAAACAACTTGCAGTTTAAGAAAGCAGGACACCATTACATCCTGTCAACATACTATTAAATAGAGTGGCAACATAATTTTACAAGAAAGGGATCTGTAAAAATTCAGGAATTAACAATGAAAATTTAGACATTAAAGCTGTAGTCTGTAACTATTTTTTTGTTATATTTGCTAAAATTGTCATTATGATTTGACAGTAGAATAAGATACAGGTCAGCTGTGTAAAAATCCACTGTCTGTGGCTCCAGTGGCTGTAATTTGATTTGCAAGAATCTACCGCTCCTGAATGCATGAAGTGAGGGAAGAGTTGATCAGAGTGGTGAGGAATGGCAGGATGTGGTGAGAGATGTCTTGGAGAAGGGAGGAGGGAATCGGGTCAAGGGAACAGGTGGTGGCACGCTTAGATGTTACTAGTGTGAGAACATCTTCAGAGGAGAGAGGGCTGAAGCAGGTAAGGCCATCGGAGGTGATGGCCTGGGAAGGTGCTTTTTGGATGGGCATAGGAGTAAATGAGGAGCTGCTGTCTTTTACTTTCTTGGTAAAGTAAGTTGCAACGTCATCAGCAGTGAGGGAGGAAGGAGGGGGAGGGGTAGGAGGGGTAAGTAGAGAAGAGAATTAGGAGAATAGTTTCCTGGGGTTGGAAGCAGAGGAGTTGATCTTTGACAGGTAGAAGGCAAATTTGGCTGCTGACACCATTGAGATGAAGTCAGACAGGAGGTGGTGGTAGTGGGCAAGGTCTTCAGGATGATGCGAATTTCTCCATCCAGGAGAGAGTCCGAGAGTGAAGAAGGAAGTCGGCGAACAGGATTAAACATAACGTGAATAAACTAAGACATTATTTTGTCTATGAACATCTATGGTACTCTAACCCTAACCCTAACCCCATCAGAAGTGGTGGTTGTTTGATGATATGATCACTTCCAGCGAAGCAAATTTCCACCTTCTGTGACAGTGGGGGTCACCTCTTGGGATCACTGCTGCAGTCAGGTTGATAAACGGGACTGACGATAAATCAATTTTTGAATCCCAAAAGTTAAAAAGCAATCTCTGAGCTCTCCTCCCGTCATCAAACAGCTCCCGATCATGTGACTCTAGGTGTTGATTCCTCCAGAAGGTCTGGCTGTTTGTTTAGTTTTGTTTTGATTGAGCCACCCTTAGTGCCAAAACGTACAGATTCACATTTAAAATGATCCTTTAGAGTTTTTGACCATCAGCAGCGGTTTTAAGAATCAAAATCAGAATCAGAAATCCTTTAATGTCCCGCAGATGGGGAAATTTGTTTGTCACAGCAGTGACAGAATATTACAAGAACAAAAACCAATAGGAAAAATAAACAATATAATTAAAAAGGGAATAACTAGAATAGACTTATATACATATTTACAGGAGTGGGTCTCATTTTGTTTCTGTGCACACTCACTGGGATGCACTCAAATTAGAAGTTACCCAAAGACTTTTCTCACTTTAGGCAAGGCAATTGCCACTTTCGTAAAAGCATGTAGTTGAGTTATCTTTCTTTTTATATGACATTGACATTTAGGCCATTTATCAAACGCTTTTGTCCAAAGCGACTTACATTCATTCACAATAGCTAATATGATGAATTAAAAACAATAAATCTATTCAAAACAGGACAGCGAGAGTTCAAGGCATAAAAGGTAAGTGTTAGAATAAAAGAAGAAAATCAAGGACCGTTGATGAAAGGTGGCGAGCAGAAGTATAAATGGTGTAGAAGAGAAGAAGATAAAAACATAGAAAAAGAAGCTTTACCTTCCTCTGCGGAAGCATATATCTGGTTCTCCTCCATATGAAGCTGCTTAGAGCTTGAGTCACCACCTCTCTGAGAGAGAAACAGAGAGCAAGGAGAGGAGAAGGAAACACCAAGATGATAAATCCAATTATAATGCCCATAGATCAGGCATTGTATAAAAACTGATTCATATACTACAGCTGCTACTATCGGCATGCTGCTGACTTATGGCCTGTTTTGCCTCAACAATTACCAAGGTACAAAGAGCCAACACAACTGATGTCTTTCTCTTGTCCTCTCACCTGAAACGTGCTGTGACACAGTTTTTCTACCCACTCCACACAGTCATCTTTGAGTGCAGCAAACACCATCATCCTGTCCTGAGTCTCCACACAAAATGCTGACATGTTCTCCTGCAAACAGCACAAAGAGCAACTTATAGTATTCTTTTAACTATGTGTGATACATATGAAGATTCTAAACAACCACCGAGGCTGACCATGGGACAGGCTTCAGCGTTCGGGGGGAGTCTGAGGACACTGATCAGCTCTGACAGTCGGACCACCTTCAGCTTCCTGTCCACATGAGGCTGGTGGTGTCTCCTGACCCCAGCGCCATGATCAGCTCCAGCACCACCACCTGTAGGACACATAAGGGACAAACAGACACAGGATTGATTTACTGAGAAAACCAACAAGCTAATCCTAGATAACTCCCCACAGTAGCCTGACACTGACTTAATGTTGTTTCATAACATTTGCCAAATTTAGATACAGCAGTCATATACAATTAGCTATGTATTTTGAGCAGCGACAATATTCTGCACAAACCCTCTCAGGGAGGAGACACTGCATGAGGCAACTTGTTTTCCTGAATGCCAAATAGCCACAGGTGATAGCTTTAAGAAGGAGGTGTGAGGAGATTTTTGGCTGGATAAGAAATGGAGCAACCTTTAAAAGGAACTAGATTTAACTCCATGTGCTTTATAGGGAGAAACAAATTTTATGTGTAGGAATATGTTGGTCATAAGACAAAGTTTTACTCCAAAGTGATGAAAATATCCTGAATCCATTAAATCACAGGGATAAATGTAGATATCTGTTGAAGAAAAGTCAAATAAACAGCATTGCTACAGCTGGAACTGAAGCGGTGACTGGTTTTAGTCATGGAAAATCAATCTTGTTTTTAAACATTGTTTAAGAGGATGGAGCTCCTCTTCTGTTTATGTCAGGGCTACTCAAAGTGGGGTCCATCAGCCAAAGTTGGATTCCAGTAAACAAGATGATATATAAAAAATATATTGTTGTTTTATTTATTGTGAGGTCTAATGTTCTTTAAGCATTTAGCCTCCTACTCTTTTACATAAGCGGAGCATGCCTAGCAGTTTTGCAACTTAACGTCTGCTTCTGGCACTTGGGACACCATTCATTACAGTGTGAGCGCCCAGGGGTAAAATCATGGGCACCCCTGGTTTATGTGAAAGCTTGACTCAACCTTGAACATCACAAAACACTGTTATTTTTACTTTATGGCACATATATAGCCTGGTTCCAGACATGTGAATCACTGCTCACATATCATATTCCTTCAGTAATTCAAATAGAATAATAGGCCTATATTAATGAAGAATACAATAATTAAAATTCAGTTTGATCATCAGGTGAGCACATGCATGCACTGCAAACATTGTCAAAGTGAAGGGATAGAAGTTTTTTAGTGTTGTTTTAAATCGTGCATGCATGCACATAAAATATTGTTGGTGTCATGCCTGTAGTATTTTTTAAAACCAAAAAATATGTTCAACTTTTCAAAGTGGGTGTTGTAATCAGTGCATGTTTTTTTATCATATACAAAGCTGTGCTTGGACAGTGTTCTGCTGTGTTATTTACCGTGGATTTATTCTTCATGCAGTTCTTTGAAAAATACAAATAATATAGAAACATTTATGGGATGATAGATTGATACGCTGAGTGTGTTTGAAGTGCAAGTGCACTGGGATTTCTTAATCAACCTTGAGGTAAATATGGCAAACAAAACAGAACATTCTGAACTCTGTGAATCTTTGGACTTTGTATGAAATCATTTTTACATGAGCGTCGACCAACTCTCATAACCAACACAGAAGTTTGGAGTTGGAGCGTTGGCCTGTCAGTTCTTACTGTTTCTGTTTTGTGTGTGTGTGTGTGTTACAATACAGATACAGTGCACAAATAGTTAGACCTATAGTGTCTGTCTGTGATCTGCCAAAGCTCTGTAAAAATTCTCCCTGAAACTAATACATTGATGAGAAATGAGAGAATGTAAAAAGCGATTTTTAAGGTGAAAAGAAAATGTCACAGTGCTAAGAGACTTAATTAAACTGAGATCTCACACCAGTGAGATTATGAATAAAAAATGTGACGCTTAAAAGACAGGGTAAACACAAAAGTATATAGTGTATGAAGTCATTCCTACAGATGTCTTAGAGCTAAACAGCTAAAATAAAAATTAATAATAAAAG
>OMLP01013675.1:0-15130 GCA_900302685.1 Spondyliosoma cantharus
CTCTCCTCCCGCCGCCTGCAGTAGATAGGCCTCATTAGTGTACGACTGTTCATGATATCTCTGACTGACTCATTTGTCTGTCCCCCATTGTCTTCCTCCGTCTCATATCTCTGTTTGCCCTCCCTGAGGAGAACAGAGGAGGAGAGGGAGTGGGCTTCACTCCCCCCCAATTCAACCCTTGTGTCTCTTCTTCTCTCTCTCTGTCTGTCTCTCCTCCAGCTCCATACTTCCACACAGCCTTTTTGGCATATCATATCATAATATGATATAATGTAATATAATATATTATGCCCCAGAACCCTCTGCAGCTTTATTCCCATAGTACTAACTCCAGGAGAGAATATAGAGCTTGGTTCACATTAGAATGATGTTCAGTCAGTCCTTCACATTATGTCCGCCTCTCCAGTAAAGTGATAAAATGATCTTGTCTTTGGCATCCCCCAGATTTTACGTTGTGCCCCTCAGCATGTGTAATGCAAAGCAGACTCGGTCATATGATATTTGTCACTTAATTTCTTTAAATGTGTCATTCCTAGGTGAATATAAACTGTACAAAATGTATATCGTATGTGTTCTTTAGCCTTTAGAATA
The DNA here is from genome assembly GCA_900302685.1 of Spondyliosoma cantharus. Lineage (NCBI taxonomy): Eukaryota > Metazoa > Chordata > Actinopteri > Spariformes > Sparidae > Spondyliosoma > Spondyliosoma cantharus. The sequence goes on from OMLP01013675.1 coordinate 592, forward strand.
AACTGCTTGTTTCTACAAAATGTTACAAGTCAAAGTATTTAGGCCAAAGCAGATATGAAACATTTATTTTCCCCAAATATTTAAGGAATATCGTGTGACATGTTCATCCTCCGGTATAAACTCTTTTCTTTTCCACTTTCGGCTCTCCCCAGCTGCCCAGCGAGTATGAAGCGAATCCAGAGCTACTGTTCTACCGAATCACTCACCTTAATCACCGGCAGCAGTACCTGATCTGGGCCGCGGCCGTCACCACCGCTGGCCGGGGCAACTTCAGCGACAAGGTCACTGTGGAGCCAGCGGCCAAGGGTGAGTTCCTGAATATGGAGGGGATATTTATGACAAGAGATATATGGTGTAGAGGTTGGACGCCTGGCAAAACATGGTTTTGGTAGTTTGCAAGTCAAAAAGATTCTTGGTTAAATCACGGTTAAAACTAGTCAATATTTGAGGAGAAATTACTTTAATACAGCCTGTGTAGGTGTTTAAGCATACTACTGCAAATTTATATGAAAACGTTGTATACATACCTTTGGGTCTCCCACGGGATTTGAAATGTGATAAATTGACTCAAATAATGTCAGTTTAAATCAAGTGTCAGTTTTTGCTGAGGACTAGAACATCAAAAATGAAAATAATCTGGTGAAGGTGGAGAAAGTAAGGTGAGGTTACCAGATGTCTGCAGCCCACTCTTTACTTCTGATTGAGCCGACAATAGCCGCTACTATCAGAACACGGGAAAGTGACAATTAAATGTTCAGAGACTTGAGCAAGATCCACAAAGCTTGACTTTGGCATCACAGCAGTACGGCGCCACTTTATCTGTTTTTATTTTATGTAGTGTTTGTGGAATGAGCTGTAACAACAACTTTGTACTTACCACTTTAATTTCCCATTCAGGTGATTTATATTGATAGAAGTCTTTGCGAGCAAGTGGTACGAGCCCACTCCTCCCCTCCTCACGTGATCTAATCTGTTAAACTTCACAGACTTGCCAACAAATATCCTCCTGTTGAACCCACTGCGTCCGCTGATTCCCACACAAATGCACTGGGACATATTTCAATTGGAGATCGGGAATGTTGACCGACTTGCAATAGATTGTAACAAAACGCGGGGAATAAAGACAACGATATTGATCATGTTCTGTTTTTTAAACTGTCCATCATTAGTCGACAGTGTTACAGAGTTACATTGTTATATTGGTGATGGAGTCTGTAATTAGCTTAATTGCCTATTTTGGGCTATATTTATGATCATTGCATAACTGCCACTAGAATAGTATTCCTCTTCAAGCCACTTAATGACAATGCCTTGAACTAAAAGTACATCTTTCTAAAGGTGTTTTGCTCTACATTCCTCATGGCTGTGAACCATGTGAATATTCTCCCTCTTACTCTTTCACTTGCTCTATATAATCCTTCCCTGCATATTTTTTTCAACCTCACCTTCTGTTTGACTTCACGCAACAGAGCGGCAGGCACTATTGATTTCAGAGTTCAGGGGGCCATCAGGTAAACTGGCCCGAATCAGGGAAATGATAAGAGGCCAAGCCAAAGAGTGGATGGCAGGTGAAGGGGGGGTGGGGAGGAGAGAAAATGACACGACAGGAGCAGAGCTAACAAATACTCAAGACAATAGAGAGGCAGAGTGTTTAAGAAAATGAAGAGGGCAGTTAAATCAATAGGCTTTGGATTAAAAGACAGGAAGGATAAAGGAGTGAGAATGAATAGAGTGCACTTTCCACCATGTTATCCTTTTCTGTATCTATTCGCTTCTTTTGACTGCTGGCTGCAAAGGTTTGTGAGTGTATGCGTGCGCGCCCGTATGGGTGGGTGCGTCAGCTGATCGGCAGCTGTAAAAGGCAGTGTCCTCCAGGCTTGCCCACTCAATACTTCATTCAACCTTAACATAAGTGCACTAGAGTGCCAGCATTAAGACGCCAAGCTTGAGAAAGGAAGCGAGAGAGATCGGGTGGGGGAGTGACGGAGAAGAAGAGGGTTGTGTGCCTGGATAGACGGATATTTTTTTATATCCTCTCTGCTATCCTATATTATTATTCATATGCTATTCTTTGCTGGACAATGTCACATTTAACAAAGATTTATTTTTGGGCAGGTGTGACTCACAGTGAATACACTGCGCTCTCTCTCTACCAGTAAATCAAATTTATTGAAAGACTCCCGAATGGAAAACAAATCAATGTACATATTGCATTTCAAGCATCACATTTCTGTATTGATTCGACACATTCTGAGATCTCTACAGCATTTCATTATCGAGTTTGGAAATTGTTTTTTTGACAAAGGCGAGATTAACTAATTGGTAGATATTAATTAGGCTATTGCCTTTCTTGTGTGTGTGCCAATGGTCTTTCTTTCATTTCTCTCTCTCCATTATGCTTTTACTCTTCGTCCTCCACCAGCTCCGGCTAAGATCCTGTCGTTCGGGGGCACGGTGACCACTCCTTGGATGAAGGAAGTGCGACTGCCCTGTAGCTCAGTAGGAGAACCTACACCTACTATAAAGTGGACCAAAGACAGGTAAGAAATGTGGAGTTTAAGGTGTTGCCCTAAGAGTGAGTAGTATTAAACTACTTCTAGAAGTGATTATTTTTATCAATATGAGTGTTAAATAGATCTATATTCCCACAGTAATCAGCTTTAATATATTTTAATCTCAGAAATGATTGATTTTGCAGCTTCCTTTTTAGGAGAAACAAAATTCATCGCCTTTTATCAAAATCAAACAAGAATCTTATGATGACCTATTTTTCTCTCTGTTAGTGAGGACACAGCCATCCCTGTGTCTCTCGATGGACAGCGTCTCATTCTGTCCAATGGGACACTGGTGCTGCGCTCTGTCAAAGCTGAAGACTCTGGTTACTACACATGCACGGCCACCAACACGCTGGGTTTTGACACCATCATAGTCAACCTCTTGGTGCAAGGTAGGAACATAGCAGTCATTACAGCGGAATTCAAATACTTTTCAGTCTATTTCATTTTTTAGCATTAAAGATAGTTTACTTTTTACACATTGATGTTTCCATCAAAAACAATCTTTTATGTGCGTATAGGTATTATTGTGCAGTAAAATCTTTGTGTCTCTTCCTCAGTCCCTCCAGACCAGCCTCGTCTGACCGTCTCCACCACCTCCACCTCCTCCATTACACTGGCCTGGATACCAGGAGACAACGGAGGCAGCTCCATCAGAGGTACGTGTGGCCCTGCACAACAACGCTGTCTTCCTGTCTGTCCTTCCTTGTTTGATGTAAAGATGAGACTTAGCTTGAGGTTATCAAGATGGGTTTATACATAGTGAATACACACATATACATAGAAATCCCTGTGACTTCTGATCCAAGTTTACCCTCTGTCTGTCTGTCTTTCTTTCACTTTTACCGTTGCTAGTGTGCATACTGATCTATTAGCTTATTGATTTGCCATCTGGTTTTAGGTTTTCCTCTTACCCATGTGTCTGTTTGATTATCTGATTGTTGGTGATTTCTGTATGAAGAAGGTGTGAAGGTCTGTTGGCTTAATAGGCGTGCAGATGTGGTTTCAATCCCTTTTCTTTGTTGATGCTGTTTGCAAAAGTATGAGGGTGTTGCAGGGTCATCTGTCTTATTCCCATTTTAGCTTTAGGAAACTCTCAAACACCAGGGGCCTCACTTATGAAAATGTTCTTAGATTTATACTTGAACCAAAAACTATAACCAAGATTATATCTGACAGTGTGCTCACATTCGATTCATAAAAGCTGCTGAGCATAAAGCTTAAGCAGGTTCTGAGAATCTTCATTTGTAACTTATATACCTGCCCTGTGATCTCCCTGTAGCAAAATGAAGGTTAAGTCTGGAATAACCATGGACCAAAAGAGAAACGCAAGCTTTTTGGAAAGCTAGATCACAATCATGGTAGAGGAGACTGAAGGCAGGTAACACAAATTATTCAGAGGACTCGCTGCTGTTCAGACAACATCAAGGATCGAAATGTCCTAGTTGAGACTTCTAGCTTCCGACCTCAAAGCGTTCCCAGTGCAAGACGCCAAAAGTGAACCAAAACCTTGACAACATGATGTCTCTTTGGCAAATGTACACTCAGCAGTGCAGCCTCTGTGATATATAAACATAATAAAGGAGGATGGCACATGAGCTACCGGACACCATTATATGTTGTATTTCATGGCACGTTAATACCTTTGAGAACACACATTTAAGAATGTGTCGCCGCTGCACGTTGTTCATAAAGTTCATGCAAAGTTCACCACAGGCTTGGATGCATGCGTGTTGCAAATTGCTAATCCCCTACTGGCAGGAAACCACTTACGTCAAGTCTAACCTTTGATAGAGATAAGATCAATACACAGACAAAATGAAACTACTTAAATGTAGTTTTAAGTCTGACTTAAGATCTGAATGATTGTGAGATGATTCTGATGTGATGCATGCAGAATGAGTTATCGTCCCACACTCAAAAACAATTCTTTGAATTATTTTGTGAACTGTTTCTATTGATAATTCCCAGAACACATTACAATGAAAATACATTTACACCCTTTTTCTACCCTTCCTCCCAGTCTTGAGGTTGCACAAGTCACAGTTAGGGCTCGCTGTCTGTTTCATACGGATCCTCACAAGCGGTGTGTGCGGCAGGCCCTCTGACACAGCCTGGAGTGAGTCAGCTGATGATTGGGCTTCTTGGATGTATGGAATAATGTTCTCTCGAACAGTTTCCCAGTTTGTGAAGCTGCCAAAGCTGTGACAAAAAGTTATTTTTGTGTTTTGCATGTGGGTGAGCACACTGCCGGGAAAAACAGAGAGAAAGACAATAATTTGCATGGAGGTAGAAATAAACTTTGGGGCAACCAGCGTGTATGCAGCTTTGTATTCAAACAACGATGGGCCACCAGGCAGGAATAACACACATCTTTCAGTTTCTCATACATCCAGGAAGCTTCTGTATATCTTGTATAAGTTCCCCTTCAAGCATGTATTTTGCATGACAACTGCAGTGGCTTCAGCTAAAACATGTCAGCGTGTTTTCATGAATACAGATCTCAGCTGGTTGTGTGCAGATAAAGTTAAGATAAATAAACAGACAAACGAATCCTGCAGTGAGAATCAATGTCACATTTAATCTGTTCTACAGTAGTCCGCCATTGTGCTTCTCTATACTGTTCTCCTCTATCTTCTGTTGTGTTCTGCCGTCCTCTATAAACAGGTTGACTGCGAAACTTATAGACAAACACTGCGGGATCTGCACATGTTAACCCCTCTAATGTTTTGGACTCTATCACACCATCTGCTAGAGAGAGAGGGAGGGGAAACAAAGATGGCAGAAAGAGTACAAAGAAGCAGAGACGGAGATGCTCACATGCACATAATGATATGCAGACAGAAAGAAAGACAGACAGAGCTGGAGGATTAGATGTAAAGTGTCTCAGAGCAGGAGGGAGTTGGCTCTCCGAGGCAGCTGATTATAAAAACAGTCACCACATTGCATACCCTCATTTACATAGATGCTTAGTCAGCGCCATCCCAGTCTTGGGGTTTGTAGGTAACTAATGGCAGCACAGACAGGGAGCAGCTAGAGTGTCCTCCAATCAGGGGGGCTGATCTGAGCGAGAGCAGCACAGTCTGACACTGCCACCTCGTGGAGAGCAGTTGTACTAATGTTCAATGCAGAGCAGTGCAAGGAGCTCTTCATTTGAACTGTGAACAAAACAGGGAATCATGTAATGAAGAAAGAAAATAATTATATCGTGTGTTCTTTGTGTGTGTGTGTGTGTGTGTGTGTGTAGGCTTTGTGCTGCAATACTCTGTAGACAACACAGAGGAATGGAAAGATGTTTTCATCAGTTCCACTGAGCGCTCCTTCAAACTGGACAACCTGCGCTGCGGTACCTGGTACAAAGTGAAGCTGGCTGCAAAGAACAGCGTCGGAGCGGGACGCATCAGTGAGATCATCGAGGCAAAGACCCACGGGAGAGGTGAGAAGCCTGGAAAGGAGGGCGGAGGAAATGAGTGTGGCTTGGTGAAAAGTAAACATTAAGTACATATTTTCCCAACAGAAAATTGGACATCACTTTTGTGGGACAGAATAGGTGTTTTGCAGTAAGGCACAGTCCAAATTGAACATTGGAGGTATTAAAATAGGCCACATGTGAGATATGTATGTGCTGTCGTCAACAATGACGGTTTTGATAAACAGTGAAGAATTCATCCAACGATATTTAAAAATATTAAATCCCTCATCCCTGACTCTTCATATCAACGCAAAACAGAACAATTTCTAAAACATTAGAAACTGTTGGTACCAAAAGGTTTCTGTCTTTACCTAAAGGATCAGTTCTCACCTCACAATAGAATGTCAGGCCTTTTTACAATCGTATCATTCTGGGGCTTTTTAAATGCTCCATTTTGATTAAACTATGATAAAGTTGTTGATAACATTGTTTTGGAACACATTCCATTCTTCCCCATGTCAACTAAATAAAAACTTTATATTTTAAATCACAAGTCATATATTGCTGATTGTAATTCAATTGTATTTGAATTTGATTTAGTATGATAATTCTGAAGTTGTTTTGCTTTAATGTATCATTATGAAGTGAAGTTTGATTGCGCAGTTTGATGGCTATATAGTGATGAAACATCAGTGTTTAGATTTGTTCTCGATAAACCTCTGTCCTGTCCCTGGGCATGAAATCTCCCTGGAAAAGAAAGGTCAGCTGGTGATCTCGTCAGGTGGGAAGCCTCTCACCAGTTATATCTGCTTTCACATCTGTTGCAGGCTAATTGTTTATTTTAACTCACTGATTGATTGTCCCGCCTCATTGTTGTTATTTGCGACTCTGAGGAAAACCAAAACTATCCAGCTGTCTTTGTGACAGCAGCACCACCAATAATATCACTTGGAAAAACACCAGGGGGGAAAAGATGTCTGGTGCCACTTAAAGTAGCTAGCTAGGAATCACATAAAGGCCTGCCTATGTTGCCTTAGGTTCCCCAGTTACCTGTTATATAACAAGAGAAAGAAAGACTTGATTATTTTGTCTTTTTCACAGAACCGCAGTTCAACAAAGATCAGCCTGTCTTCACCCACATTAACTCCAGCCACGCCCGCCTCAACCTGCAGGGCTGGGCCAGTGGAGGCTGTCCAATCAGCGCAGTCACACTGGAGTTCAGACCAAAAGGTGAGGGATATCTTGAGATATTGTGCAACAACTTAATCCGGGAGAATTGATGTTTGATCAAAATAGTGCATACTGAACTAACTTTCCTATTCTTTTCATGGAAACCAATAAGAATACGAAAAGCGATTAGACTCAGCCTTTGTGAACTTGCAGGTACATGGGCGTGGCAGAATGTGCGCACAAACGCCACCACAGATGTGTTCCTGGCAGAACTGCGTGAGGCCACCTGGTACGAGCTGAAGATGAAAGCCTGTAACAGCGCTGGCTGTGGTAACCAGAGCTCCCAGTTTGCAACACTGGACTATGATGGAAGTGAGAAGGAGACTCTTTTCTTTGACATTCAGTTTTGGATGAATGGCATCTATTACTTTTTTATAATTAAATCAATACAAATGGAATATTGTTGAGTGTTGAGAGTGGCAGTGACTAATCTCTTCCTGGGTACGTCTAGGCACAATTCCTCCAATCAAATCTCCCCTGGAAAAGAACGACGATGTCAAGAAGCTGTTTTCTATTGGCTGTCCTGTGATCTTGGTCACTCTCGGTGTCGCACTGCTCTTCATCATTCGCAAGAAACGCAAGGAAAAGAGGCTGAAGAGACTGAGAGGTAAGGAAAAAATGAAAGGAGTAGGAGCCAAGTGATAGGAATGAATTGGCAAGAAGAACAAAGTAGAATGCAGAGGGGATCATGAATGAAGTCTCAAGAGTTTAATTTATTTTAAGGGATTGGTTTGTTTATCAGGAAAAAGTAATTTGTTATGTTCACTTCTCTCTTTAGATGCCAAAAGTCTGGCAGAGATGCTGATAAGGTGAGACTGCTGTTCCTACACTTAAACTCTGAAATATTATTTATTTGTCTCAAGATAATTTCACAAATCCTCACTTTGCTATGTTTTCTAAACTGTGAATGTTTGTCTTGTGTCGCCGGATTAGTAAAAACAACCGAAGCTTTGACACCCCAGTGAAGGGGCCTCCCCAGGGCCCACGGTTACACATCGACATCCCCAGAGTGCAGCTGTTGATCGAAGACAAAGAAGGCATCAAGCAAATCGGTGAGAGGAAGCGAGAGAGACGGACAGAGGGAATTGTTGTGTGTGATTGCGTGTCTCCGCATGAGCATTTGTTATCGAACCGTCTTTCTCTTAAATGCATCATAAAAATTGGGAGGCATTAGGGTTAAAGTTGCAGTTCTGAAATATTTTTTTTCTGTCTCCTACAGGTGAGGACAAAGCCACTATCCCTGTGACCGACACAGAGTTTAACCAAACTGGGAACCCTCAGAGCTTCTGCACAGGTGTGTCTGTCCATCATCCGGCCCTCATCCAGAACACCGGCCCTTTGATCGACATGTCAGACATCAGACCAGGGACGAGTAAGTACTTTCTGAAAGCTCACACCAAGCAGTATTGTATGATGTTGCTCAAACATTTCTTGCTTTTATTGCAAGGGATGTGAAGTTGAGTCTGTTTTGTTGCAACTGCTACATTTCCCTGTCTTTAACCTCTCTTATTTCCATGTACCATCAGACCCAGTGTCGAGGAAGAGTGTCAAGTCGGCCCATAGCATCAGGAACCGCTACTCCAGTCAGTGGACTCTGACCAAGTGCCAGGCCTCCACGCCAGCCCGGACTCTCACCTCAGACTGGCGCACAGTTGGCTCCCAGCATGGCATCACTGTCACAGAGAGTGACAGCTACAGTGCCAGCCTCTCACAGGACACAGGTTGGCACATGGATGAAATGACACTTACAGCCAGTAGCATGCAGATATGAGAAAAGGCTCAAGAATCCTGTGTAAAACAGGAGGAAATGTACTTATCTTTGGTTCCTCTCCTTTCTCTTCCATAGATAAGGGTCGCAACAGCATGGTGTCGACAGAGAGCGCCTCGTCCACCTACGAGGAGCTGGCAAGAGCATACGAGCATGCCAAGCTAGAGGAACACCTGCAGCATGCCAAATTTGAGATCACTGAGTGCTTTATCTCTGACAGCTCATCTGATCAGATGACCACAGGTACTAATGACAATGCAGACAGCATGACGTCCATGAGCACGCCGTCAGAGCCCGGTATCTGCCGTTTCACTGCCTCGCCGCCCAAACCCCAGGACTATGATCGTGGCAAGAATGTAGCTGTGCCCATTCCACACCGCGCCAAGAGTGAGTGGCTTTTTGTTTTTAATTACTTTCAACTTGGCATTTTAAACATCGGAATCAGACTTAATTAAATGTTTACTATCAACTTGAGATAGCAACAGAAAAAAACTAGATTAGATAGCTGAAGATGTAATGATTTACCATAAATCAATAATCAGTGCCTATCTTTAATTGTTAATACAATTAACTGTATAAATGATTAAAATGCACAATGTAAAACCTTTTACCATTCAGCAAAATCATATTTTTTTTTTTTTTGCGAAAATTAGATGAAATAGGTGTTTTAATATAAATTGTGAATTCATGTGCTTATTAACAATTAACAATTTTTATTTACACAAACGTTGACTTTTCCTTCTCCAGGTGACTACTGCAACCTACCCCTCTACATGAAGTCAGATCCCTTCTTCCGAAAGCAGTCGGAGCATCATGACCCATGTCCAGTGGTTCCACCACGTGAAGCCTCTATTCGTGGCCTCGCCCAGCGGGCATACCACACCCAAGGCCGTCATGTGACTATGGACTCTGCAAAGCAGCAGGCCCTAAGCATGGGCCACTCTGGCCTGTCCAACCTCACTTCCTCCGGGGCTTCCTCTGGAGGAGCTGGTGGTGGAGGTAGTGGGAGTGGAGGAGTGTCTGCTAGCTCTAGCAGCTCCACACTCCCTCAGAGGACTCTCACCATGCCCGGCTCCTCTGCCTCAGTGGCCCAGAGTGCAGCGGCAGCCGCTGCTGCTACCGCTGCAGCTGCTGGGGCGTCATCATCCTCCGGTGGAGGTGGGGTAGCAGGAGCCACAGGAGGGACTCCTGGAGGTGCCTCCTCATCCTCCTCCAAGATGGGAGGATCCAGAGACTCTCTCCTGGAGAGCAGCTCCTCGGGCTTAGGCAGACTGCAGAAGCAGAGGGATGGAGGGAGGGAGGCGGGGGCCTACTCCAAGTCGTACACACTGGTGTAGCCTGCCATCACTGCGGCCTGTCACTGTAACTCTTAATGCTGGTCGAGCCAGCGCTTGCCTGGAGCCTCTATGGAAAAATGGGGTGAGGAACACACACATGCACAGCTGACCCGTCAGTGCCTGCGCTGTGCCAGGCTGCAGGGGGCTGGTTGGGTTCCCATTGACACTACTGTATGAAGGGGTCAGAGTTGGGTCTCCACAGCACAGGGGTTTGCCTTTCTTTCTGCCTGATTGCTTTCTATTATTATTGTGTCATCTTTCTCTCTCTCTTATTTCATCACCCTGGACATCACTTGCCAAAACATACATGATTTATCTGTTTCACTTCATACTTTCATTTTCTGGTAAAGACACAGTACTTATGCACAAAATGCTTTCCACGTGCACTGTCTTGTCTTCTGGATCAAGACAGTCGTAGAATGAACCAGGTCGGTGGAGTTTTGAGGTTTTTAGGTTTTTAAATATGTTACTTTTCTGGTCTCCGATGGAAGAAGAGCTCATATCACAGCATCGTGCGACGGCAGGATGCTTTTACTGTATGCATAAACCACCAACCTTGGTGTTAACACTGGCTCTGAGAGGTTACTCCATCGCGGATTCATACTTGAGAGGCAACGCAAGAACAGTTTTGAGACGTGGAGAATTTTTTCTTATACATGCAATGGATGACACAGCATAGTTGTCTTAATTGATGCTTTTATAAAACAGACTCAATGCAGAGGAGATAAAAAAAAAAAAAAGAAAAAATGTCAAGCATCATCAAGAGAAAGAATCCAACCTTGTTTTGGTTTTTGTTTTTTTCGTCAGTTTTCTGTTTGTTTTCCGATGATGGAAATATAATCTCATGTGCACTAAGAAATCGTTAGAATGGATCCAAGTAACAGAAACCTTCACAAGCCTGCGTGTGTGTGCGTGTGGGTGTATATGTGTAAATATATATATGTATACATGTGGCAGGCACACACCAACAGTGGACCTTTTTAAAATCAATCAGTATGCTGACCTCTCGGGCAGACGTCTGTGTCAAAACTGAACCCCCCCCCCCCACACACACACACTGTTCATTTTGTACCTGTGAACGGGGGATTCGGGGACGGTAACAATGATGATGCTGACGATGTAACACTATGATCCTAATTTGGTCCAGCGTTTAGAAACTTTGGTTTTAAGTGTGATTGACAGCATTGCTTAAATGGGAAGAGGAAGTGGGTTCAGAAAGAGAGAAATTGCAGACGATAGGGAGGATTTCCTTTTTTCTCTTTTCCTGCCTCAGAACAAAAACAAGGAGACCCCTTTCTATGACTCATCATGGTGCCAGAATGCTATTACTCTTCGTTTAACTCCATTTACCTGTACTCCACTCTCCCTATCCTTCCCCACCTTCACTCCACCACCTTCAGTCCCCATCATATCCATACAGTGTCACTGTGACCTACTGCTAGCATAGCGGCTAGCTGCAAAGACAGACAGACTGAGAGAAGAGGTCTAATATGCACAGACAGGCAGAAATGCTATTTGACGTACAACAACAACTCGGATGGAGAGTTACAAACATACAGCAAATTTTATTGCGATGTATACAAGAAGGAAAAAAAATCTTATTTGTATGAAATGATCTTCGGACGATGACTGAGATTATAGACGAAGGGATCAAGTGTCGACAGAGTTTGCAGTTGCGTTCGGGGAAACGGGGAGGGGGCTTACATAGCAGAGAGATTTCTTCAGAAAATAAGTGGTCTTCAGAACTAAAAGATGTGTTTTCAAGTCCCCTCAACCTCACTGAAATTTATTTTAGCTTTATGCATGGTACTGTATCTGTTAAAAGTTTATTTCCCGCCCCCCCATTTCTTCTCCCAAAGCTTAAATCCCATAACAAAGATCGTTCCAAAAAAAAGAGTTGCTCCAAATGTTTTGCAAATGGCAAAACGTAACATCAGGGCTCTCGCAATAGAAAAAAAGATTATGATATATGTTTGTTTTCAAAAGTATGTACATATATATTTCTATTCAAATATATAGCAAATATATGAATATTGAAAAATGCAGAGAAATATAAGAAGCCGTTCTAATTGAAAATATATATAAAAGATCACAAGACAATCGCTCAGAGTGAGAAACTGCAAGAAGGGAAGGAAGAGAAAACAAGACGAGGGGAAGCTTAAACGGGTAGCACAACCATGGACGGGAGATCTTGGCGAGAAAGGAAAGTGGTGTGAAAGAAAGTTACAGGTGAAACTGCGGTCTGAGGAATGATACAATGACACCCCCCCCTTGTGATTTTGTAAATGTTCCGGCTGCGAGCGCCTGTGCGGCAGGTTAAGCAGCTGAAAAAGGACAAAGCACAGTAAAAGTCGAATTATAGTGTGAGATTGTGTCGCTGGTTAACTGTGGTCTATGGCTCAGTGCAGAAAGTGTGGTGTTGAAAAAGAAAACAGTAAAAACAAGGACAAGCCTATACAGTAAGTGAGCCTATTGTAAAATGTTGTATTGTACCTTCCAAAGGTGTGTTCACAGACTCAGTGCCATTACCTGACTATAACTAATGAAGGCAAACAGACCGATGAGTATTTCTGTTTGTTATCCGTGTCATAGCGAGTCCTCCCCAAACTCCGGGACTTCAGGCCAATAAAACATACCACACAGTAAAAACTTTGAAAAAAAACTGCTCATAAATGTATTCATGCTCCCTTTTTATTTTCAAACTAGACAGGAGAGAAATTAATTTTTACTTTTCACTGTCAATGCTTACGATGCCTTTCCTTTTGGCCTTTCTGTTTTTCGAGTCGTGTTTTCAGACAAACAAGGGTTGGGAATGAGGCGGGCCTGTGTTAGCAACCAAAGTACAGAGGCTTGCTTACTCCAGTTGTATGGATATTGGATGGAGTGATGAAATACAATTCCTTTCCAACATGCTTCCCCTCCCCCGATTTTCAGTGAAGTTGCCTCTATTGTAAAACGCAGATCTGCTGTCATTTGCTCGATGTAACGTGTACTTTTAAGGAAACATCCACCATCTGATACTTTAACAGTGTTACTGACAATATCCACAGTGTGTAACATTGTAAACAATAATTCAGCATTTTGGGAAAATAGTGAGAGAGAGTGAATGAGATGAGATCGATACACTCGTAACTGTCCAATAAAAATAACCATCATACCTTTTGGTAACCAAGGTTTCATATTATCATTTTTTCTGAAGCGCCGTTTTCTTTTTATTTAAAAGTCTTCAGATTTTTCATGTCGATGCTTGAAAGCTGCTTTGTTTTGGCAACAGGCAAGATTACCCTATTAATCAAGTGAATACATTTTCACTGTTCAATCTGATAAGATCATCTTACTTAAAAAAATCGAGGGAACCAATTACCTCAAAATTACCAGTGGACTAATAATTTTAACTTGTTAAAAATTTTAATTTTAACAACTTAAATTTAGTAGTCTTCTCTACTTGGTAAATTGGAGTGAGTTGGTTTTTCTGACAGCTTGTACAATTTACAGTGTACCCTTTTCTAGAGAAGGGTATATTTGAGTTTAAACACTGTCCATTTTAAGGTTGACTTTGCTTTCAAAAAGTCAGGAAAATTCGATTACCTCCGAATTAGCGACTAAAGAAGTCTATGAGATTTAAGTTGTCAAGCTAACAAGTTTTAACAACTCAGTTATTCTACTTCACATGACATTGTTTTAGAAAAGGCCCAGTAAGACTTTTTGTACAGATTAAGACATAATCTGTTGATAAGTGAATTTAGCAGGTGGATTGAGTTACCTTATACAGTAACAGTCCTTTTATCTAACTTTCAGCAATTCCCAAAATGTTGAACTATTCCTTTAATGTTTTTTGGAAGTGGTTTATTTATTTCAATATGTAAATCATATTTTGTTGTATTTAATTCCACACAGCCTGATTTATGTGAAGTAGACTGTAATGCAGAAGTGTGTTTGTGAGTGATTCAGGCCTAAATAATTCCAGATGTTGGCCCTTTTTCACAGCCCTAACGTAAGATCCAATATTCAGCTGAAACGATAACCTCATATTGGATCAAAGACCAGAACAGACTATTTGCATTTGAGGTTGATTGCTAACGAACGCTTTACACTACAGTCAATTTCTCAGTGAACATGATACTGCAGCTGCTCATGATTCATGGTGGATTATCCCCTTAAAAACGCAACAGTGTCCTTTTCAAACTGACACAATCTGCGTTGATAAGGCTCAAACTTCACATGTGCTACTTCCCCA